>JANIJG010001861.1:0-29032 GCA_024611175.1 Megaceryle torquata | reverse complement strand
GAGCCCTGCCCAGCAGCAGCCACAACACGGGGGTGTTATCAGCACCTTTCCAGCTCTCAGTGCAAAGCACAGCACTGGGAGGGCTGCTGCAGGGAAAATTAACTCCAGCTCAGCCAGACCCCATACACATGAGCACCTGAGACAAAGGCAGGATCATTCTCCAGTCTCAGCCCAACTCCCCTTCGCAGGTCCATCCAAGGAATATGCAGGGCATGTGTTCCACACACACACTCACACACACATAGACACACAGAGTGGTAGAAACAGGGCTCCTCACACAGAGAATGGGAATAGGATTTAAGAAGGTGACAGGACAACGGGCACTGGTCAGGAACTGGCAATGGTGCTGCTGGGCGCCTGCTTACAGGCACACAGCCCCTTTTGCCCCTTTTCTCTCCACTTCCCCTTGTTTATTTTTTCCCTAACTGCCTCAATCCCTCTGTTTCTCCATCCTGGTCTTGGTCTCTTTGCAGATGAACAACCCAATTACCTTTTCTTCACACCTCAGTTTTTTTACAGCCATACCCAAATGTGAAACCTCTGATGCTGCCACTTGGATAATCTCAGCCATACACGGTCCTAGCAGCACACTCACCTTAGTACTTCTGTCCTTGCAAGCTCTTCTTTCCAAAATCTCTCCAGCAGAGTGTGGCCTTCCCTCACAGAAGTCCCCATGAACCACCTGTGAAATGCAGCCAGACTTCATTGCACTCCTCATAACATCTGTCAGCTGCTCACTGCTGCACTTCAGCAGCTTCCCCAGCATTTCTCAGGATCTGTGCAGGTAGCTCAGCCTCTGGCCAGGGGTGCAGCCATGGGCCTGGAGATACCAGTACCTGCCACTTTAGTTGACAACCATAACTAGTAAACTGAGTAATTCAGAAATGACGTTTTCTAAGCCAAGACATCTTTATTCAGGTTTTACACTTTCTGGGGTTTTGTGGGTTTGTTTTGGTTTGTTTTTTTCCTGTGATGCTTGTCATAGCCACATATTTGCTAATTCTGAAGTCCAGGAAGAACAGGAGATACAGCTTCTAAGTGCAAGTGAATTTACAGTCTATCCTTAGGCAAGTTAAATGCCTTTGAAAAATAGAATCTAGATTTTATTATTATTATATTTGTGTTATTTTGGGGCAGCAATGAGTTACGTATGTACAGAATGGGCTTATTGCCCCAAATGATACAGGTTTGTATAACACATGCCCCACTTATTCCAAAAACATAGACACACTTTTTCATTTCTTAATCTCTAAGGGTGCCCATACAAGAGAGGTTAATTGCAATCTTATGGCCATTTGCAAACCATTTTCTTACCATATATTTCTGCTCTTCACCACAGTAGCACACAACGTAAGAAACTGTAATGCTCATGTGCCACTTCTCCAGCCTTTTCTTTAGGAAAATTTGTCTTGTAGCCTCAACTTCATGCTTTTTATTTTGCTTTTTTCTATTTGTGTATTTCCAGATTCATACAGTTATATTTACACAGTCATTTTAGGCCAATTAATTTTACTGTGGTTTTTTTCAAGCTTGTATGGACCAACAGCAAAAAAGGAATTCTCCTGTCTAAAATCCCATCTTGATATAACTGTTCCTTTCAACCTAAATGTTTTGCAGACATTTTAAAATGATAATCCAAGGAATCAGCTGTCATTCAAGGTTTCCTCCAGAGATGTTTGTAATCACATTCATCATCTTAGCATGTTGACAAGTTATTTAAAACATAAGTGCTTAGGATAATCTCTTTACTCACACATATTGGTTCTGATCTAGAAAAAAATAAGAATCATAAAAAAATCTTCCATAATCTTCAACTGTGATGGATTACAGATTTTAATAAATGCGTGTCAGTTCCTCTCTCAGACAAAGGCCATATTCTAATTAATTTTTTTCTTGTAATCCAAGCTACAGACTCAAAAGACATAGAGCCTGCCTTTTCAAACTGGGTCAAGTGTGGAAAAGATGTTACATATCTCCAGCAAGAAGCAGGGTATTAATAAACAATGTCAGTTTAAGTTTGGTTGGTTTTTTTTTTTTTTTTACAAAGCTGTAAATCATGTGTGCCAATGAAAACTTGATTAGTGAGCTTCCTCCTAAGAAATCATAGGTGAGTAGAGAGTTTAAATAAATAAATAAATAATCCAAAAGTAATTTACTAATGTCACCAACTTTTTTGTGATTGTGGTGCTGTGATGTGATTTAATACCTATGGAAAAGCTGTACAAAAGTCATCAATAAATGAGAACTAGAAGTGATCCAAACTCGCAGCTGTCAGCAGCATACTAGTTAGAAACCTTAGCATGGACACTGAAAAGCAGTTGACTAAAATTAGTTATCAGTGTTTTATCACAGTGCATTACTTGGCACAGTTCATCATGGTGTCCTAGGACAAGGTACGTTATTTCAGATGGGTTGAACTGTTGTGTGCTAAGTGCTTACTTCAGGATGAGATTAGCAAAGTTAAGCCTGTTTAATATCATTCTGAAGCATAAGTAAAGCAGGGCTGGGGAGGAGAAGAGCCATATTCTCTTGCTGGGTTAAAAACTGAAACAGGGGCCCACAACTACTGCTGTGAATCTGAGGCATCCTAGGTTACAATCTTGGTTTTCACTTTTTCCCTACAGCAAGGCTAAGGTCCGATGAGCTGTTTATGTTTCACAGGTTTGTGCTTTGGTGGATTAGGGACTTTACTTTCAAAGGGACAAGAGGGATGAGAAGTCTCTCTCAGAACATTTTGCCACATTTCCCCTGATTACCCCGTTTCCAAATTGCATTCTTTCCTTTTGGAGCCAAAAACAAAAGTGAGGGAAAAACCCCTCTAATGGCTTATGCAATTAATTCCCATGTTTCAGGAAAGTCACAACCTGTGCACTGTAATTTAGTCACACTGTATTGGAGATGGTCTGATTTGCCTTGATAAATTTTGTTGGACAATCTAAGCTAAACTTTTTTTTTCCTCCCCCTCCTTTGATGAGTTTTCCAGCCTAATCACAACCACTGTACCCCATTTTTTTTTCCCATTAAACAGCTACTGTGCTGTGGGCTTATGCCTTTTGTCTGTCAGTCACACTTTTGTGCTCCAGTTCCTGCTTAAGAATATATTTATATAATATATTTATTATATATAGAATACAATGATGGGAATATCCGAGGCAGAGAGAGTTTGAAACACTGAAGCAAGAAAGGGAGTCCGAGCGTAACAGGGCTTGAGCAAACTGGGATCTTTTCTGTCATGGAGAGCTGGCACTCAAAGAAATTCCAAAATTTAAAAATAAGAGACTCACAGCAACAATCTATTCCTTGCAGCCTGATGTGAACAAAGCAGCTTCAGAGCATTCTGGCACAAGCAGTGATCACAGAAACCAAACCATGTCTTCAGCCAAGCAGGGCCCTCAAGCTGAGATAGGCAGTGAGACACTAACCTTCCACTTCCCCCTGGGGGACACTGTGTATCTACTGTTCTGTAGCTTTCCACTTACGCAGTTGCCCTTGTGCCCAAACACAAAACATGCTAAAAAAATTGCACCTCTCAAGATTATGGCTGAAGATGATGTCTAGGTACAGATATATATATATGCATGTAAAAATATATATGGTTGTTAGCCGTGGATGCTTGAATAATCCTTGAAGAGTCTTTTTTTGCGAGTCTAGCAAGAAGTATGGAAAAGTTATTTCATGTACAGAAAGATGTTCATGTGTAGACATCCTTTCACTGTAACCTATGTGAAAACCCAAATCCTGTTCATATACATCTCATTAGACTAAAGATGACATGACAATGCAACACAGGTTTTCAGATTTATTTTTCAAGCAGTCTTGTGCATAAGATACAATTATCTTTCCAATAATACTCAAAGAGAACCGAGAAGTCTAATCTTCATACAAAAGCTGAGCAAACAAATTTGTTTAAGTGTAGACTTAGAAAACAAAAAGCAGCATTGCACTGGGAAACAGAAATATATTCTGATACAAAATGTTTCCAAAATGGTATCAGTGTTTCTGGAAGAAAACACTCTTTTTGTGCTCACTCGTTTTGTGCTCCAAAGATAGGACAGACTTAAAAAAAATTCCAACCTTCTTTGCCTACTGCAGTTCCTAGCAGAAAAGCAAGCAAGGTGCATGGATATATACAGAATAACAACTCCGTGGTTATGTATTTGTGGGGTAAAGGAGGGAACAGAGAATCCTCAAGTGAAATCCTGATCTCAAGAAGCACTGGACTGGAAGGAACCAGCAAGTACAAGTCTAATATTAACCCTTAGTTGTAGGCCTTCAAGCTACCAGGGAAGGAGGAGGCAGCAGAGAGCAGAACATTCACTGCAGGCTCTATCCATCCTTACCCCAGCTCCACGCACCAGTCATACAACAAATTGCACTGTAACAGAATCAAAATCTGACACTAAAAAAGGCAGGCAGTGGTTCAGTATAAGAAGCTCTCCTCCCTGACAATAATACGCTTCCCTTCATTTTTCCTTCTCCCTTTGGCTCCTTTCACCCTCCTCTTTGTTGCAGTTGCTACTTCATTACATATGCACAAAGAAAATCGAAATTCCTGAGTAGCAAGACTTGGAGATCAAAACTTCAACTAATATTATGGCTGCTTTTCCCACCGGGAGAGCAATACCTGGAATTCCAGCCCCTCAGGACCATGATAACAGCAATATTCTTCCTCAAGAGGTAAAGTCTGTGCGTTTACCAGCAAAGTGCACTTGTGAGCAAAGCTGAAAGCAGACAGCTTCCAGCATCAGCTTTAGAAAAGGGGAGCTCTGGGCAATTGCAGAGGTACCAGTGAAATGGTATCTGCTCACAGCATTACACCTTACAGACCTAACTGCTGAAGTCTAAGCCACGCCTGCATTACAAGCTGGTGTAGAAATCCCTGAGCAAAAGCCACAGGAGCAGCCCGAACTGGGAGGCAACTGCTGTTTTGCCAGAGAGAAGCTGCACTCGGGCTGAAGTTCAGTTCTGGGCTGACACAGCTGCACTGCCATGAGAGCAGGGCTGGCACGGCCGTGCAGCGCAGCACTGAGCATCAGGTGAGCTGGTACACTGGCAAACTCTGACCAGCCTAAAGTGGCACTGTACTGAGTAGTGTGGATAGGCTCCTATATGAATGCTTCAAAAGCATGATAGCTAGAGGACAGAAGCCACTCAAAAAGCAGTGATTTAAACCTCTAAGCCTACTGCATTTCAAAGCTGCTTATACTATGCAGTCTATTCCCTTTGTAACAGTACTTAACCTGGACGGGGCACACAGTGTAAGTGGAAGGAGTAAACATGCCATTTGGAGCAGCTTCTAAGCACATTAACCGTGTTGTGTTTCAGAATGCCCTTCCTAGCTGCAGAGCTCAATGCTAATGTGCCCTCTTCACAGTGCACTGCAACGCTAACAGCAGGCATTTCAACATATTGCAACCAGTTTCCACTCTGTAACAGGAAAAGGGATGGGGGAGGCTTGCTTTAAACCTCCTGCCTCCTCCAATTATTTCTTTACATTCATAAGAAAAGGATTTGAAAAAAGATCTAGGTTTCAAACATTTAACAAGTGAACATTTTCAAGATTTAACAGGATCTTATTTGCTAGTAGTGCAGAATTTCAGAACTATTTCTTGAGTATTGTTATTGTGAAAATATTCCCAAATACTGTTAAAGGGACAACTAGAACTAAAATTGAAGTATCACTTTTATCTAACAGAGTCTGATAAATTATTTTTCTACATGAACAATCAAATTTAATCAATAGAATTCATTAACCAGACTTTTCCACCATGAAATAATCCAATAATAATAATCTTTCAGCTTAAATTTGTCTCAGTAATAACTCTGTACATTAGAAGATAAATTCCATTAATCAAAACCCTCCCAAGACATTTTAGACAGAAATAAGAAAATATCTGACTGATGCTGAAACATGTACATGAAAGCATTAAAATTCTAAGAGGAAATACCACAATTCATGCATCTGGGTATGTCCAGTTTCTACACCAAAGTCAGGTGAGTGGTTTTATGGAAGGCATCATTTGAGTCTGAAATGGCAGGTCCAAACTGAGATCCTTAAAAGGGGGGAGGAGGGACCACACAAAGCCAAAACCCAATTGAATCCCCTGCTTCCAGTTACTGTTTGATAACACTGCGAGTACTGTACACAATGCCTTCCGCCCGAACACGCTCAAGTATTGGTCCGTAAACATTCTTTGTCAATGGTATAACCATGCCTTTGGCATCTATTTCACCTGAAATAAAGGTAGGAAAAAAAATGTTTACTGGGTTTACTGGGCAAGGCCTTGGTAACAGGGCAGCTTTGATGACAGGCAGCTTCCTTGAGGAGGAGCCAGGGTTGCCCTTTGCTGGACATGGCCAGTTCCAGGAGGCTCCAACCAGCTCACCACAGGGCCCCTCGGCCATGATGGTGGCACCTCTGGGAAAACAGATTTAGGAAAGGGCAAAAGTCTGCACAACAGTGAGGAAAACAATGTGAGAAACAGCCCTGCAACACCAATCTCGGAGCAGGAGGTAGGGAGGAGGAGCTCCAGGCACTGAAGCAGAGATTCCCCTGCAGCCCTGGCTGGAGCAGGGGAAAAGCATGAGAAGGAATTTTTTAAATTAAAAAACAAACAAAGAAACAACAACCCACAACAAACCAACCCCCCCAGTTTTTGCCCATTTCAGTTAGCCAGGAGAAGAATGAAGTTCTAAAGATTAAGAACAAGCAAGGGGAAAACACATTTCCTTTAACACAATGGTGACTAGGCAGAGTCTGCCTCTTTACATACACACAGTATAGCATATATATGGGGTGATACGCCCCAAGCCTCAAACATCATCAATCCAGAAAGCAACAGTGGTAGCTTGTTCAGCACAGATATTTGTTAGCCTGCTTCACTGTGGCATAATCAATTTTAATTGACCATTTTAAAGGGCTTCTCTACACCAGTGAAACGTTTAAGATCAAATGACTAAAAATCTCTATAGATGAAGTAGTAAATTGAGTTGTCACTGAAATGTCCAAATGTTTACTGTAAATTTGAAATGTTTGATAAATTAAAAAAAAAAAAAAAAGGCATATGTACACTTCAGAAACACTATGCAGCTGCTTTCTTCAGGCAGGAAGGTACAGAGGGTTGAAATACTGTTACTGAAGTCTGAGCAGACACTTACCATCTAGAACCATCTTAGCAGCAATAGCTGTGGGGTATCCTACTGTTTTAGCCATTGCAGAATATCCTTTGTTATCACCATAGACAACCAGATCAATAAATTTGTCTTCCAAATGACCAGAAGGATGTCTGAGACCTATTTCATTTCTCATAACGATCATATCTCTCTCTCCAGTGCCTAAGAGAAAAGCACACAAACTATTATTACTTACATTTCAGTCATACCAAGATGAGGATTCTGATGAGCAAGGTACTATGAATTCACAGCATGTGTATCAGGGAAGTGACTTAAGACAGAGACTATTAAGGAGGATGGAATATTAAAATGAAACTAAAAATGTAACAGAAAAAAAAGGATAAACTGGGGGACTACAGTTCACAAGACATAAAACCAAACTAACATGAAGGTTTATTAATGAAGGTGAAGTAGCTAATCCAGTTATGGCTGATAAGAGACACTGATGTTTCACTCAAAGCCAGGAAACAGAATTTCTCACATACCAAAGGGCAGCTTCTTCTCCATGTGCTTTGCAAGAGCCCCCACAATGGAATCTGCTGCTGGAACTGGTTCATCTCCCAATAAACCGAGCCTGGCAGATGAAATGAGATAGACTTACCTCACTGCCTATCAACAGCTTAGTCTCAGTTATGTAATTTCCAGCTTGTTCATTCAGCATACCAGTTTAACAGTCTCAACATGGACCAAAATGGGTAGAATTGAAAACTTTTTAATTTTTTTTTTTAATTATTATTTTATTTTATTTTAAAACTTTTTTTAAAGAAAATCACTGGAGCATTTTACCATTCCACTGCCTCCAGCTGACTTTTGTCCTTTTCCAGTTTGCTAAATACAGCTTCTTTAAGAACATGGTACTCGGCAGGTGGCTTAATTCCAACCAGTTTGCACATGAGCTCTCTCTGCATTAAAAGAAAACAAAAAAGTTCCTGAAGGCCTGACATCTGTTCCCACTCCTTTTCAGTTGAGGTTTCAAGAACCTATTGCTCAAATAAGCTCAGTTAATGTCCAGGACTCCTGAGACGTCAGGTTATGCGTATAGGTGAAGTGAGATAGTTTGAGTTTTGTAAATGCATCAAGTGAGAACAGGGGGCATCTCTTCCTAAAACACTTAGTATGCCACCACTCAGTTGCTTCCCCCTACTTTTTAGTCTTATCCCTTCCTCTGGCAGTGAAGAAAGAACATAGAAATCTGTATAAACAAGGGAACACCAGAAGGATGTTAGGGTGAAAGAGGAGCCACCTGGAGAAAGCCGGAGAGTCAAGAACTTGAGGGTATCTTCCAGCAGGTCTAGAAATGGAGAATGACCCTTTCAAAAGGAAGGAAACAGACTGATGAGATAAATAAGGCTCTGGCAATCATGGGAACATTACCAAAAGCTTTCTGAATAATTTTGTGTGTTATCTGAAGGCCATTTTGTGCTATCTAGATGCTAATTATTGCTTGCTTCATTCACAGCAAGATGGATAATAAACAGAACTATGAACAAGATATGAAGCAAGCAAGAACTGCAGAACCTGTCCAGAAGCTCAGGTTAGCCTGTCACCTCTGCTTCCCAGGCAGAGAGATAAAGGGAAAGCACTGAGATGTAACAACATTGCCGGGACAAGGTTTGCAGTGAGACCAATGAATTCATAGTTATTTTCACAGATTACATGACACCGTATACTTATTTACTGAGGCTAGAAGGACTGGAAATTCTAGTCATCTTTGCAAAGAAAACTTGAAGATGGCAATCTTAAAACTGAAAATGGACAAAAATAATCCCCAAAAAATAGAGTAATTCCCATACAGCAGCCCAAAAGAGTTCGGAAAGATGAGCAGTGCTGTATGTTGATCAGAGACAAGGAAGACTGTGCCTCTTCATCTTGTGCTTTCTTGGTTTTGAGGACATTCAAGACATTCTTAATTTGAAATAATGGCATCATCAAAAAACTACTGTGCTGTCCTCAGACCATCACACAGCAGAAGCCTAGTGTCTTTTTCCAGATTAACACTGTTAAAAGCACAAGGAAAGAAACAGAAGACACACCTGAATTTTGTTCATCTGAGTAATAAACAAAGTTACTCTCTCAGGGTGTTGCAAAATGAAGCAAATTCTCACAAGACAGACAAACAGATCTAAAAGGTAAGCTATTATTCAATTCAGCTCTCTTTATAGCAAACTAAAATATGATATTCCCTGCTTTGCCCACAGAGACAACAAAACACTGATTGTCAAATGTAACAGCAGGACTTCATAGGAGTTGTATCTTGGCTAAGACCAAGGCATCAGTAAGCAAGGCAGAAAAGCAGAATAACAGAAGACAAAAAAAAAGCTTGTAAAGAATTTTAACAGAAAAAATATTTTCATATACTCATTTAGGCATGATCTCTTACTTCTTGATACTCTAAAAAACATTTTCACACTGAAGATCACGGGACAGTACCAATACAGAAGCTACAAACTCACAGCTCTGAGAGCTGGATTCTGAATAACAGAAAGTTTAAGACAATGAATAAAAATATTTGGGGACCTCTGAAGGTTGTATAACCCAATGCCCTACTTGAAAAAAGACTACCACCAGCACTCAAGTCAGCCATGCCTTCGGCTAGCTAAGTCCTGAAATCCTCCAGTGTCAGCTATTCCAGAGTCTCTCTGGGGAACCTGTTCCAGCAGCGTACTACATTTGTGCTGAAGAAAATCTTCCTAATTTCCAGGAACAAAAAGCAGAGAAAGATGCAATACAAGATTCCCATTGCAAAGCACACCCAAGCTTAGCAATAAGAAAAAACATTACTAAAACAGAGAAAAGAAGGCAGAGTAATCAGAGTAACTCACCCAGGTTAGAGGTGATGTAGTTGAGTTTAGCAAAGGATAAGGATCTGGGTTAATTAATCCTAGTTTTACAAAGCCTCCCACAGTTTTGGAGTATCCCTGAAATAAAAGAATAACATGGTTAAAAATAATGATCACTTGAAACAGAGGTGAATATTTCTCCTTGGTTTGCATGTAGTGGTGGACACAACCATGGTAAGTGTTAAGCATTATTCCCATGGGAAGACAGCCACAATAGCACGATGCCAATGGGCTTACTGCTACAGAGTGGTACCTTCCTCAGGTCCTCTCCACCCTTCCCCCTACTTTTCAATACTCTCTTCAATGACTTATTCTTATTCTGCCATCAATACTTACCATGGCAAGTAGCATTGGTTTGTGAAGTCAAAGGGCTAAGCTGGCCAGCACTCATTCAAACTCCAGTGTGTCATCACAGTCAGGGCTCTATCAGCCATAAACAAACTACTGACTAGAGAGACACCAGTGCTGAACCCAAGTCACCCCAGTTTTACACCACCGTGATTGTATGTATGGACATACACTGTATATGTATTACACCACTGTATTGTGATGTATGGACATCAGATAAACTGATTTTAGAGGTAAGAATCCTGTGTATTTGCATCTTTCCTTCAGGACTATCAGAGACAAAACCAGGAGATTAGTGGACGATATTTAAAAGGAACTGCAAAGGCTGCAATACTCTGCATGATAAAAGAAGTCCCAACTGGTTTCTGCTCATTTTTCTTTGTATCCTGCTAACACTCCCACACAGCTGCTAGACACCTGAAAACACCTACATGCAAGTAACCAGAAACACTATAAACAAGCAGAATGGTGGAAATAAAGCGCTCTGAAAGAGGGCTAATTATAATCAGGAGCCACCTCCACCAGCACTAGGTTATCAGCTCAGATGGCCTTGCAGTGAGATCCTTCTGTAACACCTCTTTTTAGACTTACTCCATTAACTACCTGAACTTCATCTATAAAAGGCACTCTGAGGAGATGTTGCCCTCTACGCTGAATGGACTGTATTCTGCTCTGCAACACAGCAGCACATGCAAAGGGCCAACATTAACTTCCACCCTGCTCAGCACTATGTTCTGGCACGTAGGTACCACCAAGCAGAGGTATGGCAAGCCTTTCCGCACAACCCTACCAACATCACCTCAACCCAAAGGGATGGGTCTGCTTTAGGGGTTAAAAAAAAGCAGCACTAACCACAGAAACATCATTCTTGCAGCACACTGATAACAACTCTTCATGTCACCCTGACACTTTGCTTTTCCTTGTACTAACACCTACACAAAAGAAAATTTTACCAAGCACCAAGCTACTGTCGTATTAAGACTTCATGACAAGACAGATGCCTTCCACATATTTTCAGCTTCTGAACAAGAGAATCGTATCTAGACTGACAAAAAGAGAGCTATTGAAATTTGTAACCTTTATTCCCCCACACTGGCCTTCCATCTTCTTTTGCTAAGCAAGCCTCCCTCCCAGAAATAAAGAAAAAATCTTATTGTGTTGCAACAGAGGAATTAAGAGAGAAAAAACATACACATACCTTAAGTGGTGTACAAAACAATAACTTAAACCTTGTAATAAACCTTAATTCAATAGACATAACATGACATCCATAAAAGCTTTTTCAAACCTTCAATATGATTTTAGGCTTATTCCTTCTTAATGTATATTGACCAACAAAATAGTAATAAAAAAAGAAATCTAAAAGAAAAGAAATATTATTTTGATACTGCTTTGTGCACCTAACAATGAATGAAAGGAAAGGAAGAGAGGCTATCAGCTAGAAGGAAAATTAATTTATCTCAACATTTTACTTAACTGACTAAAATGTTATAACCACTCAAATTCAAAATTTCCAGTTACTTCGTCAAAAACTTTTCTCAGTTTGATGGAAAACTATCATTTTCTCTAAGATCTTTACAGTATGTTTTTCATGGAAATATAAGCAACAAACTGTAAGTTCAAATTTTCATCAAATTTAAGAGAATAGATCAAGTCTTAAAAAATACGTAACAGCAACACATCACTCAAGCACGTCAAATTTCTTTTTTTTTAAATATTTTCTGTTGATCTTACACCAAATACAGACCCAAAGAAAAAAAAGAAACATAGACACAGCCTATGCAAGCTAACTGACCAGCTGCCTACAACAAGTAAACCCCTTTTTCTGCTTTGCAGCAAACATCTGTTAAATAAACCAAGTAAAGCCACATGAAAAAAGAAAATACAGACATGCTTTCAGTTATCTCTCAATTAGAATAGTGGAGAGCTATAACTACACAGCTATAAAAGGCTGATTTTTAAATACAGAGTTTTCTTGAAGTGACAGAATTAATCTCTTGAGAAAAATGATAATTAATAACAACAACTTACTTTGTATCTTAAGGTGCCTCTCAACAAAGTGCGAGCTGTCTGAATACCATATGGCTCAGCATATTTTGTACTGTCTCTGTTAGGAAAACCTTCAAGATTTAATCCTGGGAAAAAATCCATCGGAGTAACAGAATCAAGTAATGCTCCTCCAGCTGGAATATTGATAATCTAAATTTTGTGAAAAAATGGCAATATTATTTTGGTGCAGTATTATTTAATTGATTTCACAACAGCAAAAATGAAGCACGCTCAAAGTAGGTACGATATGCTTAGTGTTTCTGGAGCAAACAGAGGCCCAATCTGAATAAAGCAGTTGCACAATTAATTTAAGCATATCCTGCAATGGAGCAGCATGCACCATGTTAGCCATTTATTAACCAAAGAGCTAAAATGAGCCACATCCTTCTCACACACACTGCTAATTCTGGTTGCATTCATACTATGGTGGCACGTTCCCATTTCACTTACATTAGGGTCATTTTGGAGCACCTCCCCAGACTATACCAGTGTGAAGGCTGATTCTGTCCAAAGACTCCCTGCTTTGGGTCAATTTTTTTAATTCTCTTATTTTATGGGGGAGGAGAAAGCAAATGTAAAAAGAAGGATTGGGGAACATTTCTTCTTTTTTTTTTTCTTTTTCTCTTTGAGCACAATAAATCAGGTGATGTCACACTGATATAAAATTGCTGCCCATGTGTATCCTTACTTGTAGCTACAAAGCACAGAGAGAACGCATCACTGAAGGAAAACAAAATAAGGTTGTCTAGTTCTATTACTGCTTCCAACCAAAGTCTTGAACCCTGCTTCCCTCAAGCAGCTGATGCACAGATCTACTACACTGCATCAATACAAACCTGGTTCTGTGACTTCCAAGCAAAGGGGCAAGGTTTCCTTCTAGAAGAAAGACTAAAGCAATGAAGTCTGCAGCAATGCCAAAAGATCTTACTGTCTTTGTCAGGCAAGAGACTAGTGTGGAAGAACCCTGCACAACAAAGACAGCTAAGGATTTAGCAGCACGGAGGAAAAATTGCACCATTTACTGACAAGCTCATATAGTGCTCTCATAATGAATCATTCACATGCATGATCTAATTTTTCCCAGCAATGGGTGAACTAGGTCAGAATTAAATAAGAAACATTTTCACATTCTCCAAGAGACCTTTTCATCTGGAGCTTATAACTATGTGTTGTTGCTTTTTAAATAATGATCCAGTGTACAATCACTGAATTTTTCCTTTGTTAGTGCAATAAGAACACTAGAGCACCAAAATGTCATGATAAAACATCTCAAAAGATTCCTCAGTATTGCACATCAAAAAGTTTAGATAATTAGCTAAACTTTACAGCGGTTATACAAGACAGTCTCCTTGACATTTGAAGAGCCCCTGCTCAGTAATTACTCTGAGCAAGTGGGAGTGATCAAACAGGACTGGGAAGCAGAAATGTGATATCAGCTTGCAATAGCTTTGCACAAATCAGTTATGACCTTTCCATAAAACAGATGCAGCGACATTTGCTAGGTTAAGTCTAATGACTTCTGCACAAACAGCAAAAGAGAGCTTATATAAAACAAATCTGAAAGCACTGTATGCTTTCACAAAACCCACTCAGTGGGTTATTGGTATGACAGATTGCACCAAAAGAAAAAGGAATCAAGAGTTCTACTATACACTGAGCAAGTACGGGATGAAGATGGTTTACAAACATGACTAGACAGAAAAACAAGCAGAAGGAAGCACTCTCACCTTTGTTTCAGAGCCAAAGACAGGGCAATTAAGTGGCAAAAGTAGCACACAACATTGTGGAGGCTGAAAGCACAAGACCAACCTCAATCCAGTGTTTTAGTCTTTAGAACACACTCCTTCTTTGCAATCAGTTTCCGTACAGTAAAAAAGAATTAAACTGGCAGCAGCTGGGAACCATCAAGCTCCAAACATAGAAGTAAGTGATGCATGCAACTTGTTTAGGCAACTGACCACCACTGGCTTGAAAGCAAGCACAGCACCATACAAATCCCAATTCCCTCCTTAGCCCAATGCCACCTTCTTCGTCTGGCTTTAAATGGAAATGTTATGATTACTTCACCTCTCCATTTTTTAAATACGTAGCAGACTGAACTGTATTCAGCAACACTCCTTGTGGGCTCCAACTGAACTTGTATCTCAGAGGATTGTCAGAGTGCTCTGGAGCTGGTAGGCCACCGCAGAAAGAAGTGTAGGATACAACCTGCCACATTTATCCACAGGAAAGAAACAATGAGGAGAAGACAGACCAGGATGCAAGCAGAACACAGTTACCCTGCAGAATCCCCTCATTAGTTCTTGAACTTTCTGTTCATGTTTTCTTCCAAATGGGCCATATCAGAAAATCCACAGTGAACAGGGGAAATCAAAAATATTTCACTGAGCAACAGTGTCAAGCTCGTAAAGGAGAGGAAATCAAAACATACGCTGGGACAAAGCCATCTTAATTGATGGTCTCACCAACTGGATTAGTTGGCATCAAATTCCAAGCATCAGAAATAATAAGGTATCCAGAGTCCATTACACAACAGTGACATGGTCAAAAACTGCCCAGTGTTAAAAGAACAACTTCACTAATAAAAACTTGGCAGAACCTGCCAACCTTACCGTAGCACCAACTTCTTTTGCCTTGTCAATACATTCCTTTGCCAACATATGGTCGAGACCGGGATCCAAACCCATTTCGCTGATAACTGTAATACCAGCAGCTTCTACACTACAATCAACAGAAAAGCAGAGATGTCAGAATATTCATTATTACTGGCCTTTTAGTCAGGTGCATTTTACCCAACACAGTAAATTTTGGGCTCTGCAGCTTGTAGAAAAGAAAAAATGTAGATCTTAAAAACTGAACAGTGACAATTGTCTAAGAGTCACCATTACCTCAGTTTTTCTTACTTTGCTACAACAAAGTAAGAAAAGTCATTTTGCTGGTACAAAAAGAAATTCCTACCAGCTACTCCATATCCCACATTCTCCCAGACAGTGCTATAATGGAGGAAGGTAGTAATGCAGAGGACAGCACAGAGCTAGTCATAAATGCCCTAAACAGCTCCTACAGGAGAGAGAGATTGAAAGGCCTCTCCCAAATTACAAGCATTTGGGTTTTCTTTTTTTTTTTTTTTATCAGTTGCCTGCACTCATAGAAGAGCTCACTTGCGGTCAAGCTGAGGCAATTTATTTTATTTTCAAAATCACTTTGTGTTTTGACAAATCAGAAGTGTCTTTTCTCTTTTTTTTTTTTTTTTTGCTGAGTGTAATATCACTCCTTGGCATCACAGCGTGAAGAGGAGGAGAGATTCCTAAACCTCCTTCATTTTCCACAACCCTGGTTGTCCACCTGTCTAGCTTTCACTGTTTCTTTTGTAGAGACATAGCATGTACAATTCCCATCTCACTTAAATTCACCTCAGAATTTCCAGTGCCATGACTGAGAGGAGCGCCTAGATGAAGCTCCATGCCCAAAACAATATCCAATCTTATAATTAGAAGGGCAACAGAAACATTACAGTAGTTAGAACTGTCAATGATGTGAGACTAATACAGTGAGTGGGCTTGTCCAAAAGAAGGTGGTATGAAGGAAGATAGTACTATAGATACAATCAGTCAAGAATGAGTTTTTATTAGGGGAATGAGGATGACAAACAAGCTTGCTGTCACTAGCAGAACAGGACAGGCCAACTGCTCAGATGAGTATCAGCCCAGCTCAAAAGGAGGTTACAGTGAGGTAGGTGTTGGTCTCTTCTCCCAAGTAAATAGTGATAGGATGAGAGGAAATGGGCTTAAGTTGCAGCAGGGGAGGTTTAGATTGAATATTAGGAAAAATTTCTATAGTGAAAGAGTGGTGAGGCACTGGAACAGGGTGCCCAGGGAGGTGGTGGAGGCACCATCCCTGGAGGTGTTCAAAAAATGTGTAGACATGGCACTTCAGAACGTGGTTTAGTGGTCATGACATGCTGATCTTAGAGGTCTTTTCCAACCTTAATGATTCCGTGATTCTATGATCCTAACAGGTTTGAGGGGAAAGCACATTAACATGGAATAAGATGGGGCATGCAGAAAAGTATGTTCCAGTGTTTAGAGCACTAGTCTGACCAGACTGGGGTATATGCTCATTTCTCTGCTCTGACACAGCCTTCACATGCAACTTTGGGAAAGGTACTTAGTCCTCCACCACAGAAAGGGTAGGAGAAAATGAAGAAAACACAGTAAGTATTGCAGGTGTAACAGACTACAAAATATTCAGGTAATGCACTAAAGAAGGAAGCAACACCAGGTTGATGCTACTCTCATACCTACCTCTCCTGGAGTTCTTTCATAGCTGGTGTTAAGTAGCTGGCTGTTACCAAGTTCACTTTGCTGTCAATACACTTCTTGGCAACTAAAGGATGTGCTGAATACGGCAGCAAACTACAAATGAAGGAGAATCACGCGATGTCAAAATCCAACAAGTTACTTATCCTGTCACAGGAAAGACACTCACAAATGTTTTTTGTATGCCCACAAAAGAGCTCAAGTAAATGCCTCAAGTAAAAGTCATACCTGCCTTGCCCTGAGCAGTTTCATACCTACATAAGTGAAATGCTACCCTATAAGAAAAGCATTGTTGTATGCATTCAGAATGGGGCGCAGGACAAGAAAGGAGTCATTCTTTAGACGGCATCTTTTGTCACACTTCTCTTTGTAAAACACAAACCACTGACCTCTTTTCAAGGCCACCTTCTAAACAGGCATGCTGGAGGTTTAGAAGATGCAAAACTGTAAAACCATCCTTGAGAAAGCTTGCATTACAATGATCTTGCTGAAGTACTTTGTCAAAAGCATGCTCTACATGGAAAGGAAACAACACTCATAACATCTATGGCAAAAGGAACAAAATGGCAAGGACTGTAAAGTCATTTCCTCCCCTATTTCAATAGCTGGAAAGAGATTTTTCTTAATGGGATATTCAGGGGAAATAACCAAGACGTCAGAATTTTGCCTCCTCTTGCAAACATTCAACTTTGATTCCAAGAACACATACGCTGGTGGATGCAACTGGCCCCTCACGCTAAGGCGGCTGTCCATGCTGGTGAGCGCTTCTAAAGAGATGCTGCAGTCAAATCCCCTTTGAAAGTCCTGATGCCCTGCTTCATGAAAAGGTAGTGACCAGTTTCAACTATTTACATACACAAATATGACCTATTTCTTGGGCATTAAAAAAACCCCCAAACAGTTACCATGTTGATTTAGGTAAGTGAACTAGAAGAAGGAAGTAGCATGACTTAGGGTTGATCCTATCACATTTTACACAGAATCCTGACCTGATCACAAGGTTGTGTTTCTTCACCAAAGAGGACAGCTTTTCCTCGTGCTTAATGACATCCATATGAACCGAAGTAACGTTGCTGTATTTTTTTGTCAGTTGTTCAAGTTGTTCCTTTATGACAGACACTGTTTTAAAAGTAAAAGACATCAACTGTTACCTAAAGATGAAGGTAAGTCCAAAAGCACTCTCATGTATAATTGTGCTTTGCGCACACCTCCTTCTTCCTAAAGAGAAACGGTTGCATGGATGTTTTCCTTCACCAACAGTTGACATTAGGTATAAAGCACCTTACTTCCCCTAACGTAGTCAGCTTTATTTTCAATTGCCAGTGTCAAGCCATAGCAGCTATAACTCAAACCCAAGAACCTACAAAGAATGCGGTCTCGGAAGTAAAGAACCACTCACTGCTAAATTGTGTAATGAGAACAGACTTGTAACCAATTAGTAACTTTGTGGGTGTTCTTAAAATTAACAAAAGTTTTAACTGTGCTTTTCCTATCAGCAGAGTAGGTCAACATAAATTATTTATATAAACCTAGAAGCCACCTCTCTTCTTTTCCACTCTATGAAGAAGGTCTAGAACATGAGATAAAGGGCTGTTAAACCTACATTTATGCAGTAGACAACCCAGAATGCTTGCATCACATGCACATGTCCTCCCAGCATGGTTTTCTACAGCAGCACTTCATGTGAAACAGAATAATTAAGCAGCATTGAAAAAAGCAGGGTGTTGTTCTTGCTTTGACTTCCACACAGAAATACAGAAAAGGCATGTCTAGGGCTTTCATGAAATATTGTGTTGACCCTTGAGGGACAACTGCAATGGAAAAACTGTATGCCCAGTGTGTTTTAAAAGTGAACAAGTTTTGGATTAACATTCATCATGCTGAAAAACAACCATGTTCAATTAGTGTGACAACTTATCTTGAGGCCTGAAGTATTTTAGGTCAATATGCAGTACATATTTTCATCTGCTTTTAAAAATGATCACTTCTCTAATCTGGCCAGATAAATACAGAGGTGACATATTCAATCAGGTTTTGATGGTAGTATCTGCTTCTGCAAAAGCAGAGACTACTTCACTGAGAAGCAAGAAACTGACTATAAGTCCATGAGGGGAAAGAGTTAAATTTGTTTTTCTTTTTCAGTCTATGCTTGGTTTAAATGAAACAGGAAAACCTTAACTAGTTTTAAGGTCTTGCTGAACATGCAGGTTCCACACAGCTAACGAACAGATTTAGTAAACAAACAACATTTTAGTAAAATATGCCCAGAAAAGCTTACCCCATCCCTCACTCCATATAGCCATATATTTATAGAGAAATCTGGGTAAAAAAGACATCTTTCAAAATTCTGGTTTAGTACATTTTAATAGAATTCCTATTTATAGCCAAGAACAGCTGAACAGCCTAAGACAAAAACAATTCACATCATTCACCATTTTTATCATAACAAAGAAAGTTGATTACATGAAGGTCTCCTAATTAATATTTTCATCATTTGGATTTAAAGCAGTGTAGCCTAATAGTCGGGAACCAAAGATGGCACTGCAATACGCATTTTACGCTTTCTTCATCTACCTGCCTGCTCTCAAATATCAGCCAAGTAACATTTTTGTGTCTCTTTCCTTCTGAGGATTTTCACGTGTGTGCTGTAGAATCTGCTTGTTTTTAAGCTACCCAGATAAGAGGCACCTGCTATGTTTGTTCAGTGCTTGACAAAACAGATGTTCCAGTTCACCTGGTTTCCCTTATTGCTACTGTACTGCAGGGACTAGATGCAGCCTCCGTACTGATAAGGGGATGGACCCTGCACATTGCTCAAATCCTTCCCTGTTTACCACATCAGGCAGCAATGACAACAAGGGTGCAGCTTCCTTACAGCTTCTCTCTTCTTCCTAGTAAATCTTTTCCCAGCAGTTAACAGTACTATGGTTATTACCACAAAGGGTACCAAAAGCAGCCAAGTATGAAAGTAGCATGAAGGGGAAAAAGCAAACCAAAGCAACAACAACCACAAAAATCAACAGAAATACAACAGTAAGTTTTAAAGGGAACCACCTCCCAACAAAGTATCTTTCAGGCAATACAGCCTGGGTCTGAAATCTGCAATCAGAGAATCAGGGTAAAATCATCACTGAGGGTATAGAAAAGCATTTCTGAAATGCCCACCCTGAAATATGATACAGATAAAATTGAAACAGAGGAATAAACAAGCAGGCATGTGGGGTAAGATCAGGCTCCGAGGGTCTACCACTACAGGACTGGTTATAACAACAGCAGCGGCTTCACTCATACAAATGTCTCTAAAAACAGTTTCATCTGCTTGTTGTGTGAGGCTGAAAACACAGCCAAGCACCAACAGAAGTGACTGACTAGCTACTAAACCAAGCCCAAGGTCAAAGAAGGTTTGAAGCAAAAATACATCTAATTTCCCTACAGATTACACAAGTAAACTTTTAATGTGACTTGGTCATTTTCACATCAATTACATAAACTCAAAACACTCAGGAAGCTACAAAATCCTTTTCTGCCATGCATAATAACAAAGATTTTCTTTATCTGTTCTCAGAAACAGATCCATTTATTACTTATGAGAAAGATTCTGCCACAGTAGGAGGTTAAAACAAGACATAATTTTTCAGTGAAAAACAAGCAAAATCTTACATACCAACTGTGATGTCAATGTTGGAATCTCTTGTGAGATATTCAAGTACAGGGCCAGAAACATATCCAGATCCAAGCAATAAAATCTTCTTCTTCTTACCCATCTTCAGCGACTGAGCGTGTTCCCTGGGAGGTGTTACAGGCAAAATTAAAAACCATACAGCAGAAGAAAACTGTAAACTGATAGCGCTAACAGAATAAGCATGTTTTAGTAAGTCTACAAACCAAGAGCTCTCTTCAGACCAAGAGTCCAGTTCCTGGCTACCTAATCCAAGACTGGTACTGCTGCCATTCTTCTGCTGCATAACTTCGAATTTCTTTCTTCTAACATGAACATAATGAAATTCATCAACATCTCCACTGCTTCTCAAATTGCCACTGGATGTTCAACAATTTTTTCTTCAGTTATTACTAACACTTTCCCAATGGCCAAATTACTATAACCTTATCACTTGAGGACTGTCAAGCTGTTGAAATCATATTGGGCTGTGAGAAAGGGATTCCAGGCTCTGCCTTGCTCCCTTTACCTCATGGGTTAACTGCTAAAGTACACAAAACCATGCTGGTGAAAGTGTATTTTAGGTAAATTATACTAGGTTTAAATTAATACACGTATTAATAATAGGAATATCACAGTTAATAAAAGTCAAATAAAAGTTAATGCCCCATTAAGAAATCCTGTTTGCAGACAAGAATTCAGATCTGAAAACCATCAGTGTTTCAACCAAGCTTCTACTACTCTCCTAAATAAATGTAAGAAGTAGCTCTCCTGTTGACTTTCAATATAAAATGTATTCACATCAGATTTTGCTTTTCTTTTTACCAGCTAGAATAACATAGCTCAGCAGTTGTTTAAATATGCTCTTATATCATTTTAGTAGGAAACCACATTTTGGTTGTTTGCAATTACTTTTTAGTTTACATTTCCATTAAGCTGTAAAATTAGGATTGTAAAACTGTTTGTATAAAGTAGCGTAACTATGAAAATAAAAACTATTTAGCAAATAATAATTAAAAAAATTGCTTAGAGCACTTTCTATTGTTGAAGAAAGGGAAGCTGTTCATTGCCCTGTTGTTTAACCTAATTGACACTGAGGTTTGCCTTTTCTTATCCCATATCCTGAAATCAAATTTCAGTAAATAGGTAGGACTTTCAAAGGTACAAACTAATGGGAAATGTCGTAAGTGCATAAGCAAGTTCCTCAATTTCCCCTTTATCTACTGAGAGTTTACACACAGCCATATACTGCACTGTGGATTACTCCAGAGAGAATCCTGACCTCTAACTGACAAGCTCATGTCCACTTTGCTTAAAGCTATTGTCCTTAGAAGGGGACTAACCACTTATCTACTAAATAATGTCTGGTTGAGACCTTTATGGGAGCTACACATGGCACCCATAAGTCAATTTTGATTGTATTTTTTCAGTTTGAAAATGGCCATTTGCAGCCTGCCAGAGCAATACCTACCAGAATGACAAGAGTGGTATTGCGTGGCCAAAAGCATGGCGTGAAGCACCCAAGTATATTTGAGGGAACAAAGCCTCAAACAATAGCACTGAAAGACTGAGTAAGAAGAGTTAAATCCACAGCAAATACATCTATATCATCTCTCTGAAGTAAATTCCAGCCTACTAACTGTGTCTGAGTATTCGTAAGGCTTAAATTACTCTCCAAAATTCCAGATATTCCATCTTCCCTTTCTCCACTTTCAGGCTTCTTTTTTTTAAAAAAGTCATTCTTTTCAATTCATTAAACCCAAATGGGATGTACCAGTGTATCACCTCTCAAATCTACCTAAATGATTACTATAGGTTACTGTACTTTTTGACCATACAAATTTTAAAGTTTGGTTTTTTTCTTTTTAAAGTTTAATCATTATTTAGTCCATTCACAGAAAGCCTCCTAAGTTTATCATATCCTTTCAAATGACAAATCCAATGCCCTTCCTCCTCCTCCCATCAATTCTAACACAACATCTTCCACAGCTGCACCCTCATGGGCAAGGGAAAAGAAAGAATTCCTCTCCACCCTTTACTAATAGTGAGCAGCAGGGGTATGCAGAAGCTTGGAGAAAAAGTGTTGTGCTGGTTTGAGTGAAAACAGAACCCTAAACTGTGACAAGTGTTGATGAAGGGAAGACTTACTATATGAAAGAAAGTTTTGCACTTCTTATCATATTTATTAAAAACTTTTCCAGTGTCTGGAATAAGGTTACACCTGGATCAAACATGAGCTGCCAAATGACCCATCAAGAGTGGGAACAGTATCTACACAGTCCCAGAAAAGAACCTTTCAGATTATTCCTATTCTCTACATACAAGTTTAAATAATTCAGTTATGTTAATCTATGACCAAATAACAGTAACACTTTGAGTTCCACAATATTAATGAGATATGCCCATGGAATTGCAGCTGTGGATGAGGAACAGGTAAGAGTTATAAAGCAAGTAAAGGTGAAAAGATGGAGATAAATTCAGGAAGTCAAACTGCTCCTGTATTCTAATGGCACCCAAGACAGTTCAGCTCATACAGTCTGGCTATCCTATGTGCAAAATGTTCATGGACTTTTGAAGAGTATAAGTAATTAGTCTAAATAGAGTCCTCAGAAACTAAACTAGACACAGCATAATACTTTCTTACAGTAATAACAGAAGCCACATAATTCTTACAAGCTCTAAACAAGAACCTATCTCCAGATAAACCATCTCACCTTAAGCTGTAAAATCCCTGCTTTTATTTGCTTTATTGGCAAGTTTTACAACGTAAAGGAGGGTCTTGCTTTTCTGACAATTAGGTGAACAATACCAATGAACAACTGAACATCACATGTGACACACAGGTCTGCAGAAATAGCAAAAATCTACCCACAAAAACGCCTTTGGCAATGAAGTCTCCAGATTCTCAAGGTAGTTCACACAGTACCATGCAAGAGATTATGGAGAAAGCAAAAGATAAAAAATGCTATGTGAGGAATAAGGAAATATGTTACTGAGACAGCCTCTTGAGGTGGCTGACCAAACAGCACCCAACAAAAATCATGGTGAGACGAAGTCATTGAGAGGCAAACTGCATGTTACTTTTGGGTGGAAAATGAATCTATGCTTCATCATGCACAAGCTGGTAACCACAACTACCACAGTTCCCAAAGGAAACTGGAGAAGTTTGGCATGCAAAAGTCAATACACTACACTTGTAGTGCACAGTGCATGCAGTGCCTGTGATCAGACCAATCTCAACTTTTACATGACGTATGCTGCAGCTGGCATTGACCATGAACATGAAGCCAGAGGTACCCACTTACTGTCAAATTAACATTTTTCATAGGTAAACTCTAGGTGTTTGTTAATAACAGGGATCAAGGGGAAGGGAAGGGATATCCAGGTTATTTATACTTTTGTTAGCTTACTCCTCTCAATGCTACTTCTTTCATACAACTTCTTTTGTTATTACTGGCAGATAACTACTGAGACAAGGTATGGATGAAGTGGTAGCTAAAGATGCAGCTACAGGAATATAATGAAAAGTCTGAGAGTCCACAGAGGCTCCTGAATACAGCCAATCACAGAACAATGCTATACAGCATAACACTTGAGCCATACTAGAGGAAACTAGATTCAAGGTATATTAGAGAGCCTTTCCCTTTCAGACATTCCTTTCAAATGACTGTATGTTACATCCATTTTAAAAGGGCAAGGATTAACAGAATAATACAGGCATGTGGCTGTTTTCTGCTTCTGGTAAAACAGTCTTCATAACATAAGAAATCCAAAAAAATCACCATTTTCTCAACTTCAATATAAGTTACTAACAATGTGCATGAAGAAAGAAGGAAATCACCAAGCTAGGAGACATTTGGACACAGTGAAATACAGATGTATTCCACCAAAACACTGAAGTAAATAAATGCAAAAGGGGATATAGAATGCAGGCAAGTTGTTGGTTTTTTTGTTTTTTTTTTTTTTTTTAAATCCTGAACCATATAAACTTTAAGAAGCCATACATTACCTGCTCTCCCTCAATTTCTGGATATATTCATACTTAGCTGTCAGTGAGCCGTTGGATGCAATCACTGCCTAGAAATACATGAAACAAATTTTGAGGGTTTTTTTTTAACCTGTATATTTCAAATCAGAGGAAGACAAGCAGCGTGCCAAATTGTAAAACTTACATCTCGAACAACAGATGAGTAATTCTGGCTTTCAAGTGGTTCTGAACCATCTGATAACAGCTGTGGAGATAAGTTATTTCAAATCAGGTCATTTTAATTCCCATAATTTTTTTCAAAGTAAAGCATCAAGATTTTAAGCAACATTTAAATGCATGCAACAATACCAGTATCTTGTAGATCAGAAATTCTCCTGGCCCCAATCAGTGTCATTTGGCTTTTATGAAAACAGAGAAATTCAAAGAGCAGTCCAACTGTGAGAGATTCTTGAGTACCCCAAGAAAATCACATTTAATCAACTACTGCAGGGTCCTGGAGCAATGAACTACCTGCCAAAGCCCATTTCCTGCCTACAGAAAGCATTCTTGACAAATCCCTAAGACATCCAGGTCGTTAACGTCTCATTCACGTGTTGCTTTTTGAAAGACTTAGAAAGCTTTTTTGAATTTTTTTTTTTTAAGTACAAAGTCAGTTATGTTCTACAGCAGATTTCTTTTTAATATATACAGGAGACCAGAAAAGCAACAAACAAGCAGATCAAATCCAAGCCTTTTACCTTCTTGTTGGACACATAAGACCTTACCATCTCTTCAATATACGGGAAAAGCATATCACCGAAGTACTCTGTTGCTTCTATAGGAAGCTGTGCTGGCAGATTGTCAATGGAACACATCAGAATCCCAGAGCCTTCCACACTGAAAGAGAGAACACAGCTCTTCTCAACTACTTCTCCTCTGGCATCTGAAAAGTGCCACCTTTCAGAAGTGTTTTTAATGCAGGATTTTTCAGTATAATGTTTCACTGTACAAACTGCAGAGGAAAGCAATAAAAATTAAAAGTTCTCCCACCTGTCATGAATAATATGCTGGTCAGCATCATACATACAAAACGGACTGTCAATTGTTGTACACTCCGTCATAAATTCTATAGATCCTCCAGTGTCTGCTGAAATGTCACATATTGCTATAAGTCTGAATCAAATAAACAAAAAAGACAAAGGAATAGAGCATTATCCAAATTGCTAAGAAACATAGGTATAAAAGATCACAAGTGAACTGGAAATAAAAGAAATGTGAGAAGATCTATCAGACTTGCCATTTCATTCTACTTAACCAAATTAGAAGTCAACACAATGACATTCAGAAACGTAATGGAAATCTGGTGTAACTGTATTTTCACATCAACATGCACAATGATTCACGTCAACAAGATTTGCATTTCATGTGTAACATCTTGAAGATCAGGAGAATCCACACATCCATCATTTTTTTCTCTGCACTCCATGTGCTTCCCATTTGTTACCCATCAGCCAATTCCCCTGAGCTGTCACTGGGCAGTCCACTCAAGGGTAACAATTAAATTCTTTATTTGTTATATGAGAGAAAGAAAGTGTCAAGAGTGGGCAGAGAAGAGACAAAGATCTGCCTCCTCACCAGGACACCTTGCCATATCCTCCCCAAATGACCTCCAGGCCAGTCTCCCAGAGAACTATTACAAAGGGCTATTAGAGAAACAGTGGCTCCCACCCACACTGAAAGGAGACTAACCCTGGAATTGCACCCCATGTTTCATCCTTAAAGCTATTTGGGGCTGTGAAGCATTTCCACTACCTGCTGCAGCAACCAGACGTGTTAAAAAACAGTTACTGAACTTATACAAATGACAGGGTAGGAAGAACTTAGCCAACAAACTGTGCATAGAAACTTCTAGCAATAATGATGTGGTAGGTACATTTCCCAGATGTCACGCTGTTTGTATTGGATTCTGCACAAGGATCAATGGAAGAACTACCCTTGCAGAAAGACAGCCAATATCTGTCAATCATTTGTAGTACTGTGTGATGTTTTCAAAAACTCCAAATGGTGAAAACAAGACTGTAAAGCATGGAAGAACAGAAGCAGAATCAATGGGGCATTGTGCAACACGCAAGAGGAACAACGTAAGAAACAATTGTTTGGTAGTTCTGTGCTGAAACTGCCTAACATTACAACTTAATCATGATACTGCAGGATCATTAGGAGTGAACTGAGGTATCTTACTTGTGTGGTAACTCAGGACAGCCCTCTGTTGCACCAGCAGCAGATCTAACTGGCACCAGCAGCCTCTGAGCATCCTGTCGACTTAACAAGCGAGGAGTATGTTGTTCCCAGTATATGCCATTAATTAAACAAGTTGTGTAGGGTGCAATCTGCAAAGGAAGTTACAGATTCCTGATGTTCTCATCTAGTACTTTAAAAAGTTGAAAGCATCTGGACAATCATTTTAGATGAGTGCTCTCTCAATCGATGGATATGCAAAGGTGTAGTAACTACCAATACTCAGTAGAAAACGTTTCATAAAAGAACAGAATTGATGCTCACATCAGTGTTAAAGCGAGAAGTATAATCTTCTGGATGTTTATCATAGTCTGCTGGATCGTACAGTCCATCGCGTTTCCTTACAAGGTGATGGTGACGACTTAACACTGTCCCATAGACTTTTCTGAGGTCTGAGGTTAAAACCAGGAAATGTTTAAATTAGCTATTATACTTGGACAAAAAGGGTTCTAGTGTTTTCAGTCACTTTATTGTCACTTCATACCTCCAGATCTAGAAACTTCCTTTAACTCGTGTGGTTCCACAAATTCACATGGGAGGGCATTGAACATTTCTTGAGCACCCTGTAAACCATGAAGTAGGATTCAGAATGAGCAGAGAATGTAAAACCAGTGTAACACTGCTTATTTGGGGTGTAAAAACAAATTAAAAAATGCCATGTGCAACTGCCAGAGAACACCTTCAAAGATAGACAAATTGTTCCACACATAGCCTGGCTTACCCACAACGAAACCACCTGGGTGCTATGTAGAAGGAATCTACATCACTCCCAGTTACTGCAGTATGCCTGACCCACAATCCAACACCTGATTTATATTTCGAACGGCAGAGATGGGAGGCCTCAACTCGGCCCACAGTAAATGGTTCTGCTGCCACTGTGAGGGGCAGTTTCTCTTTAGGGGAGACCCAGCCACTTCTCACCAACCAGACTGTTCTAAAGGCAAAGAACTTCAAGATGACGTTCTCAACAAGCTGTGTTCATACACACAAGCCTTTCAGATATGCCATCCCTTTGTCCAGATAGCACACATTTACAGAAGCAGCGATTTCACTTTAGAGTTTGAGCCTACTTAGCTTATCTCCGTTGCCAAAACCAGAGGTAAGCCTTTTCCCTGTGTCATAGAAAATAGCTCTGAAGTTCAGCACTTTGTCAGCCAAGTCAGTGCTATAAAAACAGATGTAAGAACCCAGCAACCATTAGAAAAAAAAAATTCCTTCCACCATATTTTAATGGGGTGATTGAACATACCTCGTGAGCCCACAGTCAACAGAGGGGAGAGAGGGAGACAAAAGGCATGCAGGTGGGAAAAGGAGAGAGGAGAAAGAAAACTCAATCCATTTTTCATGGTGAGAGGTTAGTGTGGTCAGGCATGATCTTATCTTAAAGGCATTAGTTCAGGGTACTTAAAAATACTGGTAAAGGGAAACCTGAAGTCCAAGCACACAAAATGAACCCATCAACTCATTTAACTTGACATGTATCAAATGACAAGAAATTCTATTAAAAATAATATAGCGTTTCATCTTGAAGACAGAATTCTTACCTTAGAAACATTTCCAGTGCCTGTAAACACAAATGTTAAGGGCCCGATTGACTTTGGCATCAATCCCAATGAAATTTCATACCCAGCATCCCGTACTGCCTGCACAGCCTGACTGCTATTCCTGTAGTTATGTGCCATCCCAATATGCTGAAAGCAAAGGGACAGAAGCATCAAGATATTTTCATATTAAAATGTAGATAATTATCAGATGCTCAAAAGTCATTTTGCTAAAGAAAAACACATACATATATACTCTTACCATGAAGGGTGTGTGATGGCCCAGGGCTAAAAATCGTAATCCCAATCCATGGAGAATGTTGATCATTCCTATTGTTAAAAAAAAATATAAAAATCAAACCACTGGTATTAATTATGAATATGCACGGTTAAAAACTGTAAGGGACTGACTGAAGTCTAAAATTATCCTGGATATTTTTGCCCATGTTTTAATATTAATACTTTACTTCTAAAGAAAGTCTACATAAAACCTGGGAAGGAGAAATTCAATGGCAGGCCATGACCTTAAACCTGCTCTTCACCCAAATTATGAATTTCAGCACTACTTGATACTCGGATATCCATTTACGAGATGCATCCACATCACCAGATTCCAAAGGAGATAATAAAGAAAGTGTCCTGAAGAAACAGAGCTGAAGTTCAGTAGAAAGGAATGAGCACCATGCCTCACAAAAATCAGTGTAAATGGGTAACAGAGTGACAAACAGATGTTTTTCAAACTCACAGGCAGCCATTTCTTTGAAAAGCCTATTCAGTTGATCTCTTGATATTTAGTCTGTCTCAGATTAGTTGAATAGACAAACGGAACTTCAAGACAA
>JANIJG010001860.1:99888-126783 GCA_024611175.1 Megaceryle torquata | reverse complement strand
AAAGAGGTGGGGGGAGAAAAAACCCTGAATCCACAGAAAAACCCAAGGCGGGGGTGGGGGGGGGGAAGCACCATCCCCATCTCGTCCCTTACTGCAGCCTATTCCACGGCCTTGAAAGGTGGAGAAATCCTGTTCCTGGAGTGGGGAAGCACTGAGAAATCTCTCCCTGTAACTGCATCCTGAGGGACAGAGCCAGGGTGTGAGTGTCCCCCAGCACAGCCGGGTGGGACTGTGCCCAGCGAGGGTGCACCCAGGCCAGCCGGAATTAAGGGTCATAAATCTCCAGTATTAAACAAGTAGGAAATTAGCAACCAGAGGCAGGCAAAGACACCTCCAAATAAATTATAAATTAAAAAAAAAAAAAAATAGGGGTGCAGGGTGAAGAATTTTCACATTTTAAGCCTTTTCTCCAGCAAAGAGCCAGCTCCCTCACATTCCCAATCCCAGATGGTGTTAAGGTTCACCCTTTGCTGCTGGTTGGAATAAAATCCACATGAGCTCAGCTCTGCATGTGTGGTGAGAAAGGGTCCCAGAGCCTTTGGAAAGCCATGGCTCAGGCTGGGACATCTGCAGCCACTGTCCCAAGCACCCTTTTCCATCTGTATATATTAATGACCTTCTTCTCTCTCGCAGCAAACTGCACTGCTCCCACTGATACCCCTGTGGTTTCTGTGGGATCTTTCTCCATCACTGTAAGCTCCACAAAGCTGGAAGCTCCCAGGTTATCACATAGGATGCATAGATTTGTCCATGTAGCCCAGTGCTAGGTCAGCTTTGGCAGGGGAAACCTTGAAGTCAGATAGATCACAAACCCCTAAAGAAAACAAAAAGCAAAAAAAAATTATCTTTTTTTTTTTTTTTTTTCCCCAGCCTCACTCCTTTCATGGCAATCTCATGAAATTTGGGCCCCTGACTCATGGTCTCTGAATGCTGCAAGGCACTGCTTTTATTTAAGCCTTCACACGGCTGCCCTCAAACATGTTGTTTCGAGGCTTTGGGGTAGGGTTTTGTTTTTATGAACATCATATCATCCTCATGTCTTGCTTTCATCGGCAACATCATGCCTTTAGGTCTTTCTTGTGGCTGGAGGCTCCCAGCCAAGCCTTTAAGAGCCAGGGCAGCACCACAAGCTCCAGAGCTAAGCATTGGGGTAGCACTGCCCATCAACATGCAACAGGGGAGGCAGGAGGGAACCAGGGACCCCCATCCCTTCCCTCAGCCTGGGGACCACTCAGACACCTTTACCTTAGAAAGAAGCATAACGTGGTGAGACACTTGGATCCATCATCTGGGCTGGTGTGACTTGTAAGGCACTGTCTGTCACTCAGGCTTGATGAGGCTCTGAGCAACCTAATCTAGTTGAGGATGTCTCTGCTCACTGCAGGGGGATTGGACCTCTAGAGGTCCCTTCCAACCAAGAGCATTCTATGATTCCACGATTGTATGAAACTATGATACAAGCAGGATTTGCAGGTCAGAAGCTCTGGTGTCAGGTGCAATGGGGTTAATGGGTCAGCCCCATGTACTCATTGGGACCAAGCATCTCCCCCTTGACTCCAGAGCTGCCATCTCCCAGCTTTCCTTGCTGGTTTGGTTGACTGGGGCATCTTGGGGCTGATGTGGAGCAGAGCAGGGTGCAGAATAGACAACCTGGAGAAAAATCCCAGTGCCATGGGGGTACCGTGAGGGTGCAGCCAGCCCCAGATGACTGCAGGGCTCAGCTGCCACCATTTGAAAAGCACAGTGAGGAGCAGGAACGAGCCACAGGCAGCCAGCCCCAAGGCACTGCTAGGCTCGGGACCTGGAATAGAGCCCATCCTCACTGGAAACTGGTGTCACCATCCCTGGCTGGAGCAGCAGCCCCATGAAAGCTGCAGCTCAGTTGATTTTATTCTCCTCCTCTGGGTCGCCATGAGCTCATGAGGGACCACAGCCGGAGGAGCATCATTTCCACCACCCACTTGAATAACCATTATCCCCTATTACATCCTTTCATCTGGTTGCCCCACAGACACTCTCTTAGGGATATTTTTCCAGGGATGCAGTGACAGGGACAGTCCTGAGCATGGCTCAGCCTCGGTGCAGAGCCTCAGTGGGCACATCAGCAAAGTGAGGGCAGTTCACCACAGCAGAGGCAAAGCCAAGCTTTGTCCTAAGGAACGGCAGGTGAAGGACCACTCCAAGCACCAAAGTCAGCTTTGGAGTGCTGGCGCACAGCTGAGCCCCCACTCAACCCTTGAAGGAACTCAAACATTCATTTTCATAAGAAATGGGTTTCTAAATCCTTGGGGATTCACCTAGGAGATCCAACTTAGGTTCTTCCAAAAATTCCACCTCGCACCCCTCCGTATCTCTGCACATCTTGTGTCCCTCAGGAGATGCTGGAGACCCCACCATGAAAACACCCAGGCAAGTCATTGCTAAACTCAGGCTCTGAAACCAGGCTCAGGGGAAACTGCGTGTCCTGGATGCGAAGTTCTGGGCAGGAACCTTGCTGTCGGTGAAGGCAGCTCTGGCCGTGCCAGCCGAGCCTTCAGAGAAGCTTTCACTCCTTCCACTTCATTAATAAAGAGGAAAAAAATAAGAGATGGGGGCTTTGACATAAAAAAAAATATACAGACTGTGTGTTTTACAGCAGAGTTTCCTGTAACCACCTCTCTCCGGTTCCTTTTCATTCATTTTCTCCATGTTGTCAGTGTGGGCCCAGGCAGGTCAAAGGTTTAAGCTTTTTTGGAACGTTTTGTTTCCAAAAAAAATTAAAATTGGCTAATTTTCACATTTTGTTACCTTCACACCAGACAGGGAAATACACAGTCAGAGCTTAAGGTTGGGTTTTTTTCATGGTTTGTTTTCATTTGTGTTGGGGTTTTTTATTTTTTATTATTATTATTAATAATTGTTATTTTTATTTTTAATTTCTTTTTGCTAACGAAATCACCTGGCTTCCATGACATGCTCTGAATAAAAACAAAACAAAAAATACCAAACCAAACAAAAAACCACCTCCCATATATTTTGCAATGTGTTAAAAAGCTTTGCATGGCTGCAGAGCTCTGCTCCCTGCTATAGCTTGGAATCAGTTCGCACACTGTGGTTTTTAAGAGTGGGTGATACTCCTCGACTGCTGATCCAGGGAGGGAGGAAACTGGCTTGTTACAAGGCAAATGGGAGAGGTTTACCTCCTTTTTTTGAGGTTTCTTCTCCCTCTGTTAATTTATCCAAGCAAAATTGGACTGGCCACGTGGCTGAGACAGGCAGGTGGACGGGCTCAGGGTTTGTAGCTCACGGGGCATAGAGGGGAAGGGTGGAAAATAGGAAAAAGATCAAAGATTTGGTCAAAAAGCTCTTTGTGGTTGGACTGCACCAGCCTGCACAGAGCCGCCAGCCCTTGCCTGCTCTTCTGGACAGGGCTGGCATCACGACCCAGGGTTCTCCCTCTGTTCCTTCTGGTGGGGACTCCTCATCCCACAGTCAGCAAACCAGCCCAGTCACTTCCTGGGGAAGATATTTGCCTGGAAGACAATTTTTTATCAAGAGGGAATGTGTCCAGCCCCCCTGTGGGATGTGATCTTGGCCAACTGTTGTTCTTGTCCTCCTCTGCCACTCCTGCACTGTGATGGACCACTACTTGGAAGAAACCCACCAGCATGGTGGGAGCTGCCTCCAGGCTTGAATCTCCTCTTCCTCACCATGCTGTAGGGCTAAATGTTCCCTTTTATGCATGGGTCTCCATCCTTCCCTGTGGTTTGAAACCATGTCTATTGATGTTAGCTGGGAAAGGTACAGCAGTGACTGCTATGGGGATGGCCAGGAGGCACAGAAGTTGTCCAGCATGGGTAGGGTTCCCATGGAAGTAGCCTCATAGAGGAGGAGGAAGAGGAGAAAGAGGAGGAGGGCTCACTGAGGTCATCATTGCCTGCTCAGGGCTACCTAGGTTGCAGTCCAAGCCTGCCCCACAAGACAAAACCATGGTGGCTCCAGGGGCTTCTGCAGTCAGCCATGAGCAGAGCCTTACCCTCAAGCATGCTGGTGTCCATCAAAGTTCCAGTTCTGCAGCACCTTTGTGGACAACCTCGCAGAGTCCTCTCCCATCCAGATCATGTTGCCAAGCCACCTCTTCACTCTGGCCCTATGGGACCATGGTCCACCACTCCTGCATGGATGCTGGTGGGTGCAGGGATAACGTAACGTATGAACCACAATTCAGGAAAAATCAAGGGGTGGAGTGGTGAAGGGTCAAGTCCTCATCAGGTTTTCACAGTCTCTATGGCTACAGGTAGGTTATACAACATCAGCCACAGGCTTGGAAAACATCCTCTTGCTTACAGATCACAGTTGTCCTCTCATCTCAGTCTTGCTTTGGGAGCTTGTTATCTCCCGGTTATCTGCCAGAACACCTGGATTGCCAGGCTGCTGCATACCAAGATAGCCCCTTAAAGTCTGATGTTGTTATTCAGTATTTACAGAGATGCTCAAGTGAGATCACCAGACCCAGAAGTCAGATTGAACACTGTCACTGACCTCTCCTTATGATCACTGAGCCCTACCTTCAGTCCTCTACCTATGCATTTTACCAACTATGTCTTCTTCCACAGCAAGTAATGAACAACCTTCACTCAGGAACCTCACCTAGAAACGTGAACCTCCCTGTTTCCAAATCATCTCATAGGTCTGAACCCATTCAGTGTCCTGCTTCAAGGCTGGCTGCTCATGGAGACCTGTCTCTGGCAGACATGCTGGACACCCTAACAGAGTTTTCCTACCTCCAGATGCCAAGTGCTTGAAGATATGGCTCAGTCCCAGTGTTTTGCTCCAGCTTTTGACTCATCTCTTAAAACCTGGGACTGCCTTTGGTCCTGGTGCAGATGCACCAAGCTTCCCATCCAGAGAGGAAGGGGGAGCAGAGGGCCCAGGCACAAACCCATCCTCTGCCTGAAGCATGTTCTCAGGACATGTGGCTCAGGAAGAAAGATCATCCCAGGACCTACAGAGCAGCCCAGCCCAATGGGGATGGGGACCTCCCTGCCCTGCCCACTGCAACACATGCCTTGTGCACAGAGCCTCTGCCCCATGCTTGGGCACCTCCTGAGGCTGGAGTCATGACCTGTCCCTGGGTTTGGTCATTTTCTCTGGCCTTGCTGTTCCAGGGAAAGGCTGGGTCTGGTGTGCATGAGTTCACCTGAGTTTTAAAGATATTTAAAGGTTTACAGGTACTGGGACAGATGTTGCTACACCAACAGTCCTGGGGAACTTCACCTATTCTTGCTTCACAACCATGTCCTGGGAGATGATGCTCCTCCCCAGGACACAGACAGAAGAAGGAGGCAACCTGTTCTCTGTCGCTGCTTTGGGTAGCCCTGCGTCATTCCAGGGCTCCTAGCACAGGGTTTGCCATGGTTCCTATAGTAGAGCTATAGTAGATCCCCCCCCTCCTGGGGATCCTGCAGCCCCCATGGTCCTGGGGTAACCATGCCCATGCTCACAGGAGCCCAGAGGGCTGACTTTGTGGCAGCAGAGCTGGAGAGCATCTTCCAAGCCTGTGGTGGTCTTAGTACCTTTACTGAAACCCTCTGCCACCAGCATTGGCTACTCTTGCTCATGGCAGATAGCCTGGGGACAGAGGTGTTTCTTGGGTAACCACCACCCTTGGTTGCTGTCCCCCAGCCTGGGATCAGGGGAAAAAGTCCCTTTTCCTCACACAGACTATAGGGTAAGACTTGAAATTAATTTTCTTCTTGCCAGCTCAAATTGTAACATCTTTTCCTCTTTTGCCTCCTGTTTTGTTTTGTTTTGTTGTTTTGGTTTGGTTTTTTTTCCAGCTGTCCAGATCCACATCCTGAAAGCAGAAAAAAATGCTGACTGGTGGAAGTTCACAGTCAACATCATCTCCGTCTACAAACAAGGGAGTAACCGGATACGGCGTGGAGACCAGACCCTGTGGATCCACTCCAAGGACATAGCCTGCAAGTGCCCCAAAATCAAGCCCATGAAGAAGTATTTGCTCCTGGGCAACAACGAGGACTCCCCTGACCAGAGCGGCATCATTGCGGACAAAACCAGCCTGGTGATCCAGTGGAGGGATACGTGGGCTCGGCGGCTCAGGAAGTTCCAGCAGCGGGAGAAGAAGGGCAAGTGTAAGAAAGCCTAAAGGAGGAGAAGGCAACGGAGCGCGCGAGAGGGAGAGACTGACTGTGCATGCTGCTTTGTGTAGAGCTGGGGTGGGCAGGGACCAGCGATGGGGACAGTGTGAGGAAAGTCTGTGGCTCTATTGGGATGGGCTGGGGTTGGGGACTGGTGGTGACAGCTGTCGTGGCCATGGGGCTGTCAGTTTGCACCTCGTATTCCAGGAGAAAACAAAAAGAAACACAAAAACATACAAACAAAGGCACATGTGCATGTAAAACAAGAGGAATGTGGGTGTGGGCATGAGGCACCCAGTGCCCCCCAGCTTCTTTCTGCCCTGCTGGTTGAAGAAATCAAAGACACCAAACTGCCCTCTGGCTCCTAACATCTGCTGCTTCCAAAGCACGGCATGGGAAAGTCAAACCTGTAAGAAACTAATCAACAACAATGCTGGAAATTAAATCCCCATCCTCAGAAACACATATTCTCATCTTAGGTTGAACAAGACAGTTACCATCAAGGAAACTAAACAGAGACATTGCTGGGGACAGATCCGAGGATCAACTAATGGGTTATTTGAAGACTCTTTGATATCCAATGGCTGTAACAATCATCCACTGCGCGGTGTCTCAGAGTGGCCAAGGTCTCCAGCCATGGCCATGCTCTGATTCCAGATTAGGCACAGCGAGGAGGAGACTGTGTGGGCATAACTCCAGGAGTGACTCCTTGCTCCGGCGCCCACACCCTAAGGAGCACTGTCCCCCACTAGTGTGAGCCCACGTGATGCCCTGACACCAATTCACAGTGGAGGAGTTAATAACGAGGATCCCCAAGGAAACACCCAGGCTGCAGAAAAGTAAGTTGACATCCAGTTCCCATAGATGCCCTGGAAGATCTTGCCTATCATAGTCCATGAATCTCCACCGAGACCACCCCTGAGACCTTGTTCATGGGCTTGGTCCTCTCAGCTGCAATTATCAGACTGATGAACACCTAGAAAATCCCTGCAGATGACACTGAGGTCCTGTCTGGCTACTGGTTCCACTCCTAAACTCAGCCAACTCTCCCAAGCCCACACCAGCTCTACCCCTACTCCTTCTGGAGCTGCAGCCCCCCTGGCATCCTTGCAGAAGGTGGCCAGCTCCCTGGGAGGCAAAAGAGGTGGGACAGTGACTGCCAAGGGACTGACCCCATGGTCAGTGGGGCCAGCACAGAGCTCTAAGGCTTGGCCAAGTTACAGAAACACAGGGCAATGACCTGCCCCATGGGAAGTGGTCTCAGCCAGGGACTGAATGACCCATCTGGAGCTCCCCAGATTGCTCTCCTCCTTCTGCTGGGGGTGAAACCCATCAAATCTAGATTTCCCCATGTTCAATAGCTCATGCACTAAGCAAGTCAGAAGCTGCTTCACCTCCGTCTCACACCCCACAGCCCAGTCGAAGGGCTGGAGCATCTTTCCCTGGCGTACTCTACGGGCAGGAATGGCTGTTGAATTGTTTGTCACCCAGATGTTGCATCCCCCTGCCTGGCTGCTCCCCTGCCACACCAGCCCACAAGGAACAGGGATCACTGAGTTCACCTAATCAATGGAGACAGGCACTGGCCAGGGCAGAAAGGCAGGGAGGGCAGGACGGGTACCTGGAGGAGAAGCAAACATTAGTCGCTACGAAAAGCAAAACCTCCCTGGTATTTTTCCTTTTAGGAAACTTGGAAACATCTATTTTACAACATTTTCCAGTGGTTTTGACTTGTTTTATAGCAATTGACAATATTTATATAATGACATAAACCACCATAAAGCGAGGCAGCCATGTCAATAGGTGTAAAGAGGAAGGCTCCCAGGGAAGCACCAGCCAGCACCAAGCTGCTGGAGACCCCACCCAGAGGCAGTGAGCTCTGCTGAGCCTCCCCATGCAACCGCAAGGCCCCTGCAAAATGAGATTGGGGATTAGGAGACAAATCCCACCCTGGACATCAAACAATCCCCTCAAGTCCATGCTTTCTTCTGTCACCCAGAGCAGACTTGCCTTTCCTTCTTTCAGAGCTCGAGGAAAGCCAACAGCTTTGCAGTTGAGTGAACCCAAGACACCAAGTTTTGAAGGATAAAATCTGACCTAAAGTGTCTACATCAAGGTTTAAAGCCCCAAAGCAGGGCTTGTATGTTCTCCTCAGCTAGCAACAACAGGTGCCAGGGACAATCTGCATAGGCTGGAGTCAGCTTGTCCTTGGTTAGCCAGGGTGCCCTTGAACTGCAGGAGATCTTCAAACAACCTAAAAGACACAGGATCTGACCCAAAAACAGGTTTCCCCTTGCAGAGCAGGAAGGCAAGGCCAGGGGACGTGGGGACTTGGGAACTGCTCACTGATCATGCCTGGACACCCAACACTCACTCCCATTTCTCAGCCTTGGCAAAAGTGCAGCCCATCCTCTCCAGCACAGCCTTGACACCCCAAACCCACCCAGAGACAAGCCCCAGCCCCTTCTCCAATCCCACCAGTTTGGGAGGCTGCAGAAGCATCACCCATTCCGTCTCACAGCCAGATCCCTCCAGGCACCAACACCAGCTGGGAAGTCAGAAGGAAATGGAGTTTGCACAAGGTGTGAAACAACCTGGAGCCCATCGCAGCCAGAGTGACCCACAGAAGTGAAGTCCCCCCTTCCTGCCCAACCATGACCCTGTCCCTTGTGATCCCTGTTGGAGTTTTGTGCTTTCCAACCAGATTAGAGAAGCCCCTTCACTCCATCCACGGTCCCACAGTGCCCTGCGTGCACTCCCAATAACCTTGACCTGTGGGAGCTGCTGGTGTAACCGGTCCACAGGCATCCTCCTCCAACGAAGGCAGAGCAGCCCTGTTTCCAGGGTGTCCGGGGATGTAACTCTGCAGCCACCCCTGCTCCAGGACATCTCCTGGGGGACATCTCTGGTCACCCAAAGAGGGACAAAATGCCACCCATAAACATCAACTGCCACGGCCAGGGTTGCAGTGCTGTTGGGGTACAACCACACTAAACCAGTGAGGAACATGGGCGCTCACCAATTGTCCAGGGGACAAGACAGAGGTCCCTGGCCAGTGGGTGCGGTGGCCAAGGAAGGGGCTTCAGTACCCTCAGCATGGCTTTGGAGAGCAGCTGAAATGCCAAAACAATCATCACTCGACGGTAGCACCTGATGAAAGTAATTTCGTCTCATTTCTGTTTGTTCCGTCGTGTCTGTGCCCTCTCCCTGCACACCTGCCTCCTCTCCCCTCACAAAACCTGTGTTCGTTTTGGGGTTGGTTGCTTTTTTTTTGGTTTTGTTTTGTTTTGTTTTGTTTTGTTTTTTGACTATTTCTGTTAATATCTTGAACTGTAAATGTTGTTTAGTTATGACCATGGCATACTGCTTTGGGTGATGTTTCTTTACAATGCATACTAATATATTATGGTTATTATATATGAATATATTTAATGACACGTGAAAAAGTTGTGGATTTTCTTACTGTTTTTCCAAGTTGTTTCATTTTTGTTGGTCATTTGTTTTTTTCTTCTTTCCTTTTCTTGGTTTTGGTTTTGGTTTGGTTTGGTTTCTTCCTCCTCCTCGTTGTTTGTTTTGTTAGATTGGCTGTAATTGAACCTGAAGGAGCTTGTAACTGTTCAGCACCCACTCGGTAGAACTAAAGTCAGAAAACAGTTGAATAAACTCTTGTAAACTGTAACAATCTCCAAGGGTCTTTGCTTCCTCCCACCCCCCAGGCCAGTGAGCCTGAGGGATGGGGACCTGACCAGGGGAGTCACTGTGTCCCCTCTGCCTCCCCTGGTCTCTGCCAACATCCCCTCAGCAGGGCCTGAGGTGGTGTGCAGCTACTTCTGATGGTCAGTCCCAGCCATATGTCCCACCAGCACCCTCCCCACCATGGGCCACACACCCCTGGGGACAATGGGGCTCACCATGAGTAGGCGGGATGGGGGTTCCCTGCCAGCACTGCTGGGCTCTCCAGGATTGCTGTGAATGCTGGACCAAGGTATGTCCCACTGGGCTCCTCCTGCTTCCTCTGCTGTCAAGGAGACCATGCCCTGCAGTGGGACAGAGCCAAAACCTGCGGGACCAGCACAGAGCAGATGGGAGGCGTGGGGACAAGGGACAGACAGGGCCTGGGGTCAGGGGAGCTGCCAATGCCAGTCTGGATCCATTTTCTGTCCCCATCCACCAGCTGCTTGATGGTGCCACCCCTTTCTGCCCATCCACTGCAGCGGGTCTGGGCTCCGTCACCAATGTCCCACACAGCACCTGTGGTACCAAATGCTACTGAAGCAGTTGGTCCTTGAGACCAGGTGAGGGTTAGTGGTGCAGACAAGTTGGAAAGCTGGAGGTGGGGGAGGGGACAGAACTGAGGCAGCAAAACACTTCTGGGAGAAAAATACAAGCAAAAGGTCCTGCAAACTGCTGGGGGTCAGCCCGCCTGACCCATGTCCTCAGCAGTGCTGATAATTTATGAATTCACAAACATCTCAGAGGTCAGAAATCTCAGATCTTTATTGTGGAGACAAATGGGTCACAAGTGCCAACACCTCTGCTCTGGGGCTGTCGCCTGCGACTCTGCAGAGGAGCAAATGGGTTTCCTAGATTGCTCTTGTTCCATGATCTACTGGCAGGCGCCTGGTTGTCCAAAGAAGACGCAGTGGCTCTGAAAGGTGGGGAAAGAACCTATTCCCACCGAGGGCTGGACCTGGAGCATTTGCTTTCAGACCTGTCCCACGAGGCAGCACAGGAGAGCAGCTGTCCCCTGCACTGAGTGCAGCACTGAGCTCACACCCAACCTCCAGTATTAAGGGCATGTGAAAATGCCCAGCAGTCTTTCAAAATCATCTTTACCCTCACACAGGAGCCGGGGACCTCTTCTCAAGGGCACTTGGACATGTAAGTGCCTCTAACATGCACCAGCCTTTCCCCCAGCACTTGTATTTTTGATGAAATAATGGAAGCAGATAAACTCCCGACAACGAAATGGAGGAGATGCAAGGGAAGGCACGGGATGTCTCTCCAAGCACATTCCAGGGGAACAGGGAAGTTCTTTGCTTGGAAAAGCCACCACAGATACGTGACTCCAGCAGCCCCATTGCAGAGATTCAATGGGTGGCTTGAGCATCCTTCACCCTGTGCTGGGAAATCTGAGCAGACGGCAGCTGGGTGGAACTGCCTGGGCCTGGTTTGCTCGGAGCCAAAATGCAGTGGTTCTGATGTTTTAACCTTCCTTTTTGGTGGGGCAGGGAGAAAGAAAAGCTTTCCACAGCACAGCAGAACACTGCCAAATCTCCTCCTTTTTAATAAAACTACTCACCCACCTAAATTAAATGTTACCTAAAGGCCTCCCTTTGTCAGACATCTCAGCCTTGCGTTTCCACCTTACCGAGGCGTGAACAGAAAAAATGTGTTTGAGGACCCAACAGGACAGAAAACATTTTTTCAAAGCTTCTATCAGAACAAAGTCACGATGTCACATCGCTCGGGATGAATTATGTGTCCATCCTGCATGTCCTGGGAATTCAAACAAAACCTTAATTCCCTCCGTAAAGGACAGTTTTAATTAGAAACCCAAGTCCGTAGCCTCATCTCAATAAACCAGGGGTTATTCTCCTGCTGTCACCGAAGCTCCACGGGGCTGCACCGGAGCTGTGAGTGAAATCCCGTAGCAGGGCTCGGCACCAGCTGCTGCCGAGGAACAGCTCCGGGAGAGCTTCCAGCGCCGGTCCCTCCGCAGAGCTGCAGGAATGCGCAAGTGTCGAACACAGCTCCAAAGCCGCCCGTTACTGGCTTCCAGCTGGAGCAGCCTTGCGTAAAGCTCCGTTTCTAATCTGAGATCAAGCAATAAACTAATCAAAAACCTGTCGTGTCCTTTTGAAAACCACAAGAACATAAACCAATCTTTTTTTCTGTTTCCCTCCCCTCCTTTGAAGGCTGTAAGATGAAGCCTCTCTCCAAGGAGAAACAAGTGAATAGGGACAACCTGGAGTAGTGCATTTTAAAGGCTCCAAAGATTTTCTCCAGCAAAGCACATGGAGCATCTCTGTGCCAAGGAAAGGTTGAGAGCCCTGCGGCTGTTTAGCTGGAGAAAACTGAGAGGGATCTGATCAATGCTCATTGATAACTAAAGGGCCCATGGGAGGCAAGAGGATGGAGCCAGTCTCTTGTCAGTGGTGCCCAGTGACAGGACAAGGGGTAATGGGCACAAACTGGAACCCAGGAGGTTCCATCTGAACAGGAGGAAAAAATTCTTTCCTGCAAGTGTGGCAGAGCCTGGCCCAGGATGCCCAGAGAGGCTGTGGAGTCTCCTTCTTTGACAGGAAATGGATGCCATGGTACACACAAAATCTGACAGGAATCACTCTTTTCCTTCTCCAAATGAGTTCTTGGGAAAGGGAAGTGCTGGAGAATCATTCAAGTCCAACACAAGATGGTAGGAAACAATAAAACCCCAGGCGGATAAGTTGTATATAAATGGATCAGCTTTTATTCAGTATTTATTGCTTGCTCTATCAATTTGAAGTCAAACTGGCACGTATAACAAAATAATCATTTTCTTGGCCAGTTGTGTCAAGCGAACGTTGAAGCAAACATTCCATACTTCCTTTTCATTGTTTTTTAAATCAATAATCGTTTCTCTCAGTGTTAACAGCATGTGAAAAGTTGTAAAACAAAGAGGCAGAGCTTGACCACTGTTGTTAGTATATTAATGCCAGAGCGTCTCCTGTGGTCAGCCTGGCAGAGCACGTAGAGATCATGTGGAGATAATGTGGAGATCACATGGAGATCACATCCTCCTCCTGAGCACATGTTGGACAAGGCTTTCCACTCTTATACACATGGTTTGCGATCCGCTGCTGTTTGCATGTGTGGATAACAACACTGATAACTCTTCCCAAGGGCTCAGGACTGACTCACGGTGCAGCTCACAGGGGTCCTGTGCCTCCCCGCAGGGCTCCATGGGCTCTTGCTACCCATCCTGCCAGTGGCTGGATCCAGTTATTCTTCAAAACATCTATTCCTTGAAAAACATGACCACTTTCATCTGAAGGAAGGCAGTGGAAAGCAGAGGAGCCACTGCTGTCCTCCCAAACCACACCTTTAGTTTAGTATTTTAAATATAATGCTCTGACTGTGCAGTAGAAGTGGCAGCAGCCAGGCAGGGAGCACCCTGGGCAGGGAGTGCTCCAGGGAGGCAGCTCCCTGACACTAGCATGAACTGAGACGCAGAGGCACCAAGAAGTGCACCAAGAAGCGCCAGCCGCAGCTTCCCGATGCCAAATGAAGGTGAGGAAAGAGTCCTTGTCAAATTCAAAGCCTCCAAATCAGGCTGTGCTCTTCAGCCGGGCACTGAGGGAGGAATGGATATCTGTCAGACACAGCTTCATTTCAATCCTGTGGAGTTTATTTCAAACACAGAAGGACTTTGCACGGTTGCTCTCTCATCTGGAGTCCTCTGCGCTCAGGTGCTGAGCAGCGGCTCTGGCACACCCCCGTTAGTGCGTCGGCCAGACGGCAACCACGGCAATCGCGATCAGCAGCAGCACGATCACCACCAGCATGCCTGGAAAAGAAAGAACGATGTTAAGGCTGCTGCCTTCATCTTCTACAAATGGTCTTTGGCAGTTCAATTCTTTCCTCTGAGTCCTGCTCCTCCTCCCAGCTGAGACTGATGTCCCCCCTGCTTGCTCCGTCCCAGCCCCTCGCCAGAGGCCAGCATGTCAATGACCTGACAGTGACGGGGACTCAACCCCACACTGGCAGAGTGGTTATTTCTCTTCCTGACACTTCAAATTATTTTTTTTCAACAGTGCCTGCAGGGTATCTTCCAGCTTGAACATCTGCCTTGCAAAAGATTAAGGGATATGTTTAACTCATGGCAAGACCAGTTAAGCTTTTCTAGAATCCCTCTGCACCATCCCATCGGGGCAAAGGATTACTCCTAAGGAAATCCAAATTGCATCAGGAAATTGTTTCCAACACAAACTACTCCTGCTTTCAGACAAAACTATTTGCAGAGCAAAAGCAGGACTTGCAGGTATGTTTCCAACCTGGGAAAATGGGGATCAACCAGCATTAAAGAGAGTCTCCCAGTGCTCTGCCGAGCACATGGGCTTTGTGGGTTCTGTCCTGCCCCTAAAACTGTTGAGGTTCCCATGCAGAAGTTCATGACTAACATGAACATGCACCAGCCTGCTCTGAAGAAGGATGGTGTTAAAAAATTGCAAGTTATGGATCATTTTGAAGACTGCTCCAGAAAACCATCAAAGCAGATTTTTCTCAGTCCTGACTGAACGATGGCAAGAAGGTAACACAGCTGCCAGACGTGTTACAGGAAACTAATTCTCCTGCACTACCCCTTCCTTAGGGGGGTCTCTCCCCTCGCTCTGAGGAGAGAAGGAAATACTTTACTGATACTGGGCTGGATCCCTGTGGCTCACCCCATCACCTCCCTAAGCAGACCCAAAATGTGAGCTCCTCACTCAGCTGCCTGGACCCCCACTTGCCTCAGGCACATGGGCATCCCCTGGGCTTACACCATCTTTTAATGAGGAGGCTTTTGTTTTCAGTCAGTATCTGCTCTGTGCTATCCCCCTTCCGAGCTGTGGGAATATGTTAAGGCTCCAAGAGTGGAAAAAACGTCCCTTCCCTTGGTCAGCTCACAGATGACTATTACTCAACCACTTACAATATTTACAAGCCCAGCTCATGGCAATTAAAAAAGGATGTATTAAAATAAACTCCTCTTTCCAAGCTGGAAAAGGATATTAGACATTGCTTTTTGTAAACAGTGTCATGTTTTCTGTGCAGAAACTGTTTCTCTGCCAAGGCTCCAGGTTTGTTGTTTTTTTTTTTTTTTTCCAGGGAAATAAGATTTGCCACCAATAGTATTTTTTTGATTTTCTGCTCAGTCGAAAGCTTTTGTTATCAGCGGCGAACTCGAGCAGCGTGTCCTTGCAGTGCCTCACACAGGGCTCAATACTGAGCCTATTCCTCACAGAACCAGCTGACAGTAGAGATGGCAGCAGCTCCATACACTCCCCAGGGTGCCCCAGGGCTGCTGAATGGTTTATACTTACTGCATCCTTTGGGGTAGGATGATTTGGGGTAATTTTTTAGAGCTTCAGGCTAAACCTGGAGGAAACCACTTATTCATCACATTAAACACAGAGTAAATGAGTCAAAATGCATCTGTTCCAGCCGCGCTCTCTGCACCCCTAGCATGGGTTTGGGTCCAATGCCAGAAGCCCCTGGGACCATGCTGCTCAATGATGCCTTTTCAGCTGATGCCTGCTGTGCTTGCACCCAGCCAGGGGCAGTGCCAGGGCACCCGGGGAGCTGGGATTGTCCCTGCAGTGCTCAGCAGCACCAGCTCCCTAACATGTGAAGTCCTACAGGAAGCATTCCAGAAGATGCTCCTGCAGTGCCCAGCTTAGCTCCAGATCCTCATCCCGGGTCAGTGTCCATCAATGGGAGTCCAAGTGTATTTGACCCAGCTGGACCTCACACCATAAACAAGCTACTTGCTCTGGCCCTTTGGAATGTTTGAGAGAGGGATGTCATTCAGATCTTAGCCTCAGCCAATCACTCAGCATCACCCAGCAACACAAACCATTAGATGATACAAACTGTTGGACTCATCACAAAGAGCGGTGGTGAATGGAGTTAAATCCAGTTGGTGGCCGGTCACAAGTGGTGTCCCCTGGGCTCAGTACTAGGGATTGTTCTCTTTAGTATCTTTATCTATGATCTGTACAAAGGAATCAAGGCGCCCTCAGCAAATTTACAGATTACACCAAGTTAGGTGGGTATGTTGATCTGCTTGAAGGTAGGGAGAGTCTACAGAGGGATCTGGCCAGGCTGGATTGATGGGGCAAGTCCAGTGGGATGAGGTTTGACAAGGCCAAAGGCTGGGTCCTGCACTTGGGTCACAACAACTCCCTACAATGCCCCAGGCTTGGGGAGGAGCGGCTGGAAACTGCCTGGTGGAAAAGGACTGGGGGGGGGTTGGTCAACACCTGGCTTAAGATGAGCCACTGTGTACCCAGGTGGGACAAGGTTTAGTGCTGACCTGGTGATGCTGGGTTAACAGTTAGACTTGATGATCCTAAAGGTCTCTTCCAACCAAAACAACTCTATGATTAACCCATTGGGAACACCATCTATACTTCTACCGTGTTTCTAGTCTGTCAATTTTTGCATCTTAATATATATTTCGCAGTCTACAACAGAGTCAGAAGCAAATAATTTGCTTAAATAGAGAAAAAACAAGATCTGATAAAGCTGCCACATTCAGATTCTTTGTTGTTTCTCACTGGAGGGAAAAGTTTTAGAGGGTGTAAATCCTTTGCACAGTTTCAGTGTTACAGAGTTAATGGACTTCGGCAATTAAGAGACAACTGAGATCAGTTGCTTGGAATATACTCTATAGGTGTGAATTAGTAATGAGACAAAGTGGAGTTAATGAGGCGTAATTATTCTTTGACAACTCCCAAGGAAAACTGCACATAAACCCAGAATTATTACGCAGCAGGAGGAGGGGAAGGTGGGGGACTAATAAAGTGTTGTTAATGGGCAACTGCAGGAGGAACAGGAAACTTAAAGAGGATGTTCAGGGCAACAAGAGTGGGACAACAAAAAAAACCCAACTTTTTTTTTTTTTCCTAGAAAGAAGCAGGTATCAAAAACCTGAAGCCACTTTTCTGTTCCTAAAAGCAATGGTCGAGCCCTCGCTCCCCATGTGAGAGAGGCAGAGCAGCAGAGATGGCACGTGGGTGGCGTTAGAACCTTATCTGATACTCATGAGAAGAACAGTACGACATCGATTGGCAATAGCACAAGGATTTTAAAGCACCTCTTGTATGATGGAGACCAGATGTTATGCACATTTGCCCCCCCACCCCCAAATCACAGATTAGATGAAGCTGAAGCTTTTAAACCTGGGTGTTTCATGTAACATGACATCTTGCTTAGCAAAACCTGTGGATAGGATCTGACAGTAATTATGCATCTGAGATTCCCTGCCTGCTTTGCCTTTTTTTTTGCTCAAGTCCGATGAACTATAAATATTGCCCTTTACAATAACTCCTCAAAGAGAAGTTCAGGAATCAAAGCCACTAACCAAGTAAACAGAAGTCAGAGGAAAAAAAATAAATGATTCCCACGTTAAAAAAAAAAACAAAAACAAAACAAACATGACAGAAATACAAATTTGAAACGCAATTCTCTGGGACAAGCAGAAGTCCACAAGCAATCATGGAGCAATCAATTAAGGCAGGTTGGAGAAGATGCTTTGCTCTTGAAGCTTCATCCACCACAAAGCCCAGGCTGGTGGTGGAGGAGCAGAGCACAAGCACAGAAGGAATGTTCTTGGCTTACGCCGTGTTCAGGGCCTGGCAGGACACAGGGTCTACCCACTGTTCCCAGCAGCACCAGTGCTGGCCACTGCTTTGACAGGGTTTCATCCTACTGCTGAGATCAGCCACAGTTCTGATTGCACCTCTGGTCCTGGCCCCCCAGTCCCTGGGCAGCAGCCGGGTTCAATGCTCCAAACCTAGAAAAATGTCTTCCAAAAAAAAAAAGCTAAGATCAAATTTTCAGGTATAAGATGGAAAGAAAAGGTTACAAGATATGTAATTTATCTCTAGGTGAAGATTGATCTTCGTCTTACCTGCTACCCACCCACTGGTGAAACCATAGGATCTGGGGTTCACACCACACCCCATATTCCTGGGGTCACCTGGGGCAGTCCTTCATTAAATCAAAGACTGGTTTGGGTGGGAAGGGACCTTTAAAGCTCATCTAGTTATTTCTAGAACATCTGCAATTAGAGCAGGTTGTTCAGAGACCAAATCTATTCCCTTTCCCCAGGATTTATCAGCTTTGATGGTCACTGGTTTGGGGTTCCTCATGGACACCCTTCCCACCATACCCAATTTACTCCTACACAACTTCCCAGTTAGGTTTCACATGAAAATTCAAGTAATTCCTCGCGTTCTGAATCCACCTGATAGGATCTGGGCATCTAGAAGACGATTCTTCACACCCAGTCTGCACCTCAGTTTCCAGGGGGTCAGTGATCTGTATAGATACTGTGATGGCTGAGGAGTCATATTCAGCCAGACAGGAACTGCCCCAGCCCAGTTGGGACCATGTAAATCTAGAGTGTATGTTCTCATTAGAAATAAGACCCCATGTAAATCCCATGCTCTCCAGTGCACTGCCAGCTGTTGGCAATGACAGACACCAGTCACAAAGACGACAAGTCCAATAAATCATTTAATTTCCCTTTCTTCAACCCAACCTTTGTTGTTCTCCCATCATGGAGCCCCCAGACATGGCTTGAAGCTGCAGCACCATGCAGATCTGGGACACAGGACATCCCAGTCCCCTGAGCATCCCTCTTGCTCTGGGCATCCCTCTTGTCCCAGGCATCCCTCTCATTCTGGACATCCCTCTCCTCCCAGTACAAAGCCCATGCTACAGGTGCTGCACGTGTCACCATCCCTGAATGTATTTAAAAGCCGTCTAGATATGGTGCTCAAGGATATGGTGTAGCAATGGTCCTGTTAGAGTTAGATAATGGTTGGACTTGATGATCTTAAAGGTCTTTTCCAACCATAGCAATTCTGTGTGTCAGAGCCTATACCACACTGCCAAAATCCTGGATGTGCCGCAGAGCTGTGAGAGGACGGAAAATAATGAACATTTCTGGTTGGTAACTTCCAGAGAGTGCAGGGTGCCCTGTACTAAATAAGCCTGGTTTGCCTCAAATAACTGTTATGAATCACAAATAACTGTTATGAACTGGTTTCCTCGGAGAGGAGCGGGTACCCACTGCCAGCCAGCAGCTGGCTTTTGTGTTTGTGATTCACCATTGAGGACTTTCCAATTCCTCCTGCTGCCTGTTCAGACGGAGGCAGATGAGACTCAACAATCTGCAGTTTTCTCTTGAGCATTTTTAATTCCTAATGCTCACGACAGCCGGAGCCCGGCAGAGATCTCAGCTCACAGCCCCACCGCCAATGCAGCAAGCAGCCCTCGCAGCACCCAGACAAAGCGGCCAATTGTTGCTTGTCAACTGGGTGCTTGTGCCAGAGCTGTGACAGGGCAATATTTACTGTGAAATATCCACTTATTGTGCTGAATATAACTGCTGGGAATCCAAGCGTGTTTAGGATCTGGCTGGGGTTCAAGTGTCTTTGAACAGGCAGCCAGGAACTCGGTTGTAAATACATCGTGTTTTGACAAGTCCCTCTTGAATAAGTGTCAAAAGATTTCTGGTCTGCTTCTATCAGACTATTGATTTACTATTAAAATTGCTCCGCAGCCACGGAGTGCTGGTCATTGAGGTTTGGTGTTGCATCCAAGCATGCAGCTTCCTGCAAGGTGTCTGGTGTTACAACTTCACATGGGGTAGCCCTGCAGAGGAGACAGTTGCACCTTTCTCCTTGGCACCCCCAGCTCCAGTAACAAGATCCTGATTTCATGTTTGTAAACGCACCCTGGCAAGACACATTCCAGGGATTGAGGAGACCCTTGTTTAATGGCACAAGCGATGTCAGCAACGCTGCAGCTCTTGCTTCAGACCCTGGCAGCACAAGGAGCAGGTACTGGACGTTGTTTCGTACGGCTGCCCAGCATCCCAAGGCTAGCACAGCGGGGAGGTCATCACCGTATTCCAGCCAGAACACCAAAATTCAAGATGCCTACACTCACCTGGCACAACCCCATCCACTGAAGGTAGGGGTGTTGAGGTGTCTTCCATCTGAACAGGAAGAAAAACTACTTAGCTGTGAGGTTGGCAGAGCCTGACCCAGGCTGCCCAGAGAGGTTAGGGAGTGTTCTTCTCTGGAGAGATTCCAAACCCGCCTGGACAATGTGATCCTGGGCCCCCTGGTTTGAGTTACCCTGCTGGAGCAGAGCAGGGAGGTTGGACAACATGATCTCCAGAGATCCCTTTCAATCTCCACTGTTCTGGGACTGTGTGATTCTGTGACAGGAGCAGGTAGTGGCTGATAAGCCCAGGGCTTCGCAGGTCACACTAAAGGTCTCCAGTGGCAATGCTGATCTGTCCTTCTGCCTCGGAGGCATCTTGCAGTTGAACACCAGGTCCACTCTATTCCTCTTTGTTCAACCCCAAGCCCAACAGTACGGACACAAGATATCCACATCAAGATATTCACCCACTGCTGCCTCTCTGAGCACCAGCCCAGCTTGGGCCACTAAACGAAATATCCAATCACTGGAGACAACATCCCAAAGGCTTTCAAAGCGTCCTGGGAGAATTTATGAAAGCAAGTGCAGAGGGAATCTCCCTGTGATAGCTGAGGTCTGGACTCAATGAGCAAGGAAATCTCTTCCAGTCCCCACTGCTATAATTAGTGCACAGAGTATTGGATGGTCTTTATAAAAAGGGTAAGTAAATAAGAGCATATGCTGAGGGGTGAGGTCTCCTTTCCATGGGGGTGCACAGCCACGGTTTCTCTTTCAGGTTCAAAGCAAACTGCTCTAGTAGAAAGGCAGTCCCTCCAACCAGAGCATCCGTGGCCTTCTGGACATGGACCTGACCACTGGGATACCCATTTATCATCCCTAACTCTGTCTGCTGGACACCTGGAGATTTAGGAATCAGCTGTTCCTGAGGGGAGCACTATGGTTGTGTGGGCTCAGAGCTCCTTCTGAATATTGAGCATAGTCATAGACTGGTTTGGGTGGGAAAGGGCCTTTAAAACTCATCTAGTCCAACCCCCCTGCAGGGAGCAGGGACATCTGCAACTAGAGCAGGTTGCTCAGAGCCCCGACCAATCTTACCACCTCTCTGGGCAACCTGGGCCAGGGTCTCACCACCTTCAGCATAAAACATTTCTTCCTTCTCTCCAGTCTAAATCTCCCTCTTTTAGTTTAAACAATCATCCCACATCATATTCAGAAATCAAACACAAACACACGTTGTCTGCTTCCTGCTTTCTGAATGGCGAAGTAAATACTGATTTCAACTTATTAAAAATTTCCAAGGCATGTCTGTGTCCAAGTCATCTGCTGCCCTGACTTCAAAAGCCAAACAGCTACATCCAAATCTGTTTCAACAATGTCTAACTATGAGCTGGTGAATCCCATCCCAAATATGAGCCATGCCCATCTGCGATCTCCCTGGAGTTGTGAGGACGCGCAAGGGAGAGGAGCCCTAGAGAAAGTCCTGAGCATCCCAATACCTCCTCAGCAACTATTGCTGGGAACAGGAACTTTGCTTGGGGTCTTCCCCATCTTTTCAGCTGATTTGGGTACAGTAATGCTGAAGGTTCAGCCCTGGTGTCTTTTATAGATGATAAACTAACACTAAATAGCACACTATGACTTTAAAGAGCCTGGTATAGCATTACATGATCTGGAAAAAGTGCCTTGGTTCAGGCCAAGAAAGTTATATTCCCACTGGACTGTCTATCCAGAAGTTTATGAATAAGTCCTCTTTTATAAGGGACATGGAGCACTAACTTATAAACACATCCTGGTTGTTTTATAGGGGACAGGAGAAGCAGGGAGAGAACGGGAGTTTCACCAAGAGTCTGAAGAGTCCTGACTGCTCCCTTTAAGGACTTATTTTTAATGTCACAGTTTTTTTTGAAAAAAACCAACCCAATTTTATCTGCTTTTTCAGCGAGTTAATTTTCAGTCTGTGTTGCCAGATATATGGCAGAAACCCTGCCCAGAGCTGTTCAAGCCCCTGAGTTTCAAGGCAGCAGAGAACCAGCTTGGACGTTGGCTCTGAATCCAGCACACATACCTAAAGCCCTAGTTTAACATGGCAAGCACCCGAAGAAATCCATCTTGCTGTCCTTTACGTTCACGAAGAAAAAGAAAAAAGAAAAAGCCAAACACTTTCTCCCCCAAAAGCTATTAAAAAAAAAGTCTTTCCTTCTAACATTTTCCCTGTTCCGAGCGAGACGAGGTATTCAATTTGTGTTGCATTAAGAACCACTTTAGCATAAATCCCATGCTATTAAGCTGGCTTGTATGTAAATACCCTCCCCGGTTCCTACACCTGCATCATTGAAACCATCTCTCCTGAGGCTTGTTCTTTATTAGTTTTGTGACAGCCAAACCTTTTCTTGGGCGATAGGTCTGCGTAAAACGCTGCGATCGCACATTATCCTCCGCCCCCGCCCGCCCAGAGGAACCTGGACCTTATTGCTTTTGACCTTCCTTTTCAACTGGCCTGACTCGAGAAATTTAACACTGCCGTTGTACCTCTCAACCCTGACATCAAAATCATTGGCAGTGCTTGAAGAAATCAAGAACAGGCTCTGCAAATAGTTATTAAAGGCTCCAAACGCCCATGTGTTTCATTGGGTCTAGAGGAGGAACAAAAAAAAAAAGACACTTCTCAAAAAAGGCTGAGCTCTTTGGAAACAACAACTGTTGCATTATTAATTCCTTATTTGGAAGAAAGAAAAACCCAGGTCATTCCTATGGAAGATGAAAAACCTCTCTATTTTATGAGCTATTCCACATTTAGAGCTGTTCGTGCGACACCAGATTAACCTGAGGAAACCATTTCCCTGAGTCAAAGGTACAGACTTTGCGTATACACATTAACTCCTCAGTCAACATTATTTCACCTATTAAAAAGATGCATTTTTGCGGGTTTTTTATCCAGGTTGGAGCCACGCCTCATCACACTGATGACTGTTGATACTACAAGCCTTTGATCAGGGCATGAAGATACCTCACGATACTGACAGCGAGACCCACTGGCAAACAACACTGCTAAATAAACAGCAAGATAAAACCCACCATCATCGGCAAAAAAATGTCAGATTTGGTCCCAGAAGCAGCACAGAGCCAGTTTGCATCCAAAACATTTATTGCTCCAGCAATCGAATAGTCCCGAGCATTCGGGTCCCAAACCGCATGTGAGGCCTGGCTGAATGGAAGGAAGGTAAGTGTTTCTCCTAATCCACGGTTGTTAAGACATCAATTTGCTACTTTTTTAATCTATTTTTCAAATTAGGAACGCATGCCAGATCGTATATTGAACCGCTTCCAAGCACAACTGCAAAGAAATCCAATATTCTTTCAACCTTGTGTGAACCACAATGGGCTGAGGAGCAGCTCAAATGAATCTGGTCACAGCCTTTAACTGCTGCTCCTGTTTCAACATCTCCCATGCTCAGCCAGTCCTTATGAAGGTTGTCTCCTACCTTTGGTAGTGGTTGGATGGTTTTTATCCAACAGTTTGAGATGCTGCATAAATACACATTTGACTGTAAGTCTCCACACAATTCATTAACCTCTTACATTGACCCAAGGACCTGACTAGAAGAAGGGCAGCCGAAAGACAGGAAGGTTTCCTAAGGAAACAAAGAAATATAAATAATTTTACCAGAAGCAAAGCTCAGAGACAGGCAAGACATCTGCTTGGATCTGAAGACAAGAGCACAGCAAGAACTAAACTGTCACAAGTTTTAACTTTGAAAGAAGCCTGTGGGAAAGGGAACACTTTGAGCTAAATTTGTATCTCCTTTAAATAGCAGAAGGTGTTCACAGAGGACAGCCGAGAAGAAATGGTTCGATGTACCTCTGAGAGAGAATTACTGAACCAAAGAGCTTTAATGCAATGCACACCCCTACCTGAATAACACCCTTCTGCACAAACACTGCCTAAGAAAATCATTTACTGGGCTCATCATGGCACAAAGAGCAGATGTAAGAGGCAACAGCTTACACAAGGTACCTCCTACCCAAAAACTGCAATGTGAACTGGACCCTTCATACTCACTGGTACACCAAAGAACAGATCAGATGTATTTAATGAGTAATGATAACCCTGCAGATGTTTCTCCTCAAGTCTGTTAGCAATGCTAAAGTCTAAAAAAAAGACCAGAGGGAGCTCAAGCTGTCTGCTGGGATCAGTGGTGTGGGACCCTGCTCCATGCCCAGCCAAAGCTGACATTTCAAGACTACACATCTTCCCTGAAGTCACCTTTCAGTGTTTTCTCACACACCACATCTTTTCCTTCAACTCAAACCCGGTAACCTCTCCCCATCTCTGCCTGACACCCTTTTCTGCTGAGTATGCTGAGGCAGCACCAGGCACAGATGACCCGAGCTGTGCAGGAGATCACCCAGCTCCTAGCAAGCCAGAAACTGGAAACACTCTCATGTTTTTTTCCTTTTGTTCTTCTAGAGTGACTTCACACACTTTCCTTCCTCATCCCCACACTGCTATTATCAAACTATTTCCAACCCCAAAGGTCATCGGCAGACATGGTTACTGGATCTTTTTGCATGTGGCTTATTTTTCTTCCCCCTTTTATTTTTCTTATTAAATAAGCAGGCTCACTTTCAAATTTTCCCTTCTCCAAACTCTCGAGCATCCTTTCCCTTACACAAGTGATGCCAAGAAACAAGATGAGTCCAACAATGTGCTGCAATTCTGAACGACTCTGTTACAACTTGGAAAAGGACTTGTGAAACTTTCAAAAACCTCAACATGTGCTAAAGGTTTCCCAGAAGGATGGAAACAAAACAAGCCCAAACACAATCACAAAGGTTCTACAAATCCCTGTCTTGCAGATGAGATTCAACCCAACCAACCCATAGGTGTGACCGGAACGCTTTTGTTCTGGCATAAGCTAAGCAGAAAGGAGTAGGAAAAGGGGGGGATGTGCAGGGTTACCCAGGACATCCCCACTTCTAGGCTTACTGCTGAGGGTGATAAGCAATGAGGAACAGAAGCAGCATCTGACATGGACCAGAGCTTCATGAACCATGGTAGAGTAAACAGCCGGGAGCTAAAGAGTGTGAAGGAGGACAGGTGAAGCTTTCCTTGCAAGAGGACAGTGACCTAAGGAAATACAGTGGTTACCTTCCCATCAAGTGGTCCTTCAGCAGCTCAAGTCTCAGGTCACTAAAGAGCCTTCTCATTGTATTAGAAAAGCTGGATCTTTACCATCTGGATGCAGCACTGGCTGCATGGAGACACCAACCTGGGGCCAAGGGAGTTAAATCCCAAAGCCGGGGTGTCTGCTGCCTCCAACGGTGCCCCAATGGCTGGTGTTCCTCCTCACATGTAGACATTCACACACCTTCTCCACGCCAGCCTCCCTCACCAGCCTCTACTCCAGAGAGAGATGCAGAAGATGCGGCCTAGCTGGCAAACTCCAAATGGTTTTCCTGAGAAAAAGGGTCTGCCAGGCAGAGCTAGACCTGCAGCAAGCAGGGAAAAGGCAGAAGACATGACAGATGATCTCAGCAGGAGACTGTTATTCTTCCACTACTTTCTCCAGTAAGAACAAATGGGGGAAAAAAAAGTAATAAAATGAAAGGACAGATCTGCTGGCCTGGCGCAGAAGGGGACATCTGCCCGCGTCCATCTGCCACCAGCCTGACACCCTGGGCTTTGTTTTTAGTAGGGTCAGTTTTCTGCCATTATAGCTCCTTGAAGCGCCTCACCAGGACACCAGTGCCAGGACAAGGGAAAAGCTGGGAACACGGGGAGAGGGAGCAGGTAACCACCAGCTCTGCTTAGATACATCAGTAAATTGTCCCATTAGGCTTATAAATCACTGGAGAAATTATTATCTTTTGCCTCTTGCTTCGTTTTTCACTCAAACAAATGCTGGGATCACTCACTCCCTAGTTAGGTGGGTACGTTACAGTGTCAGAACACTTCTGAAATGCTTAAAGCATTAAAAACTGAAGTTACTTGTGAAAAAAAAAATGAGTAGAAATAAAAAATCACATCTTAGTCAAATGAGCAGAATAAGCTGCAGTAAGTAAACTGCAGTTTTCCTGGCCTATCTGAACCCACAAGAGGAACTTCATTACCAAGATACCGAACAAGGAGAAAAAGTTATATCAGAAAAAAAAAAATAAAATCCTATAGTGTTCATATCAAGTCATTTAAGGTCAGATTAAGTGTTCTTGTAGTCTGATCCATGTGTCTTCTATTTTAAAAAAGTGCCCTGCTTGCACAGGAATTGTAAGAACTTTAAAAAATGGGCTGCTGGCTCCTAAGTCCCTTGGATACTTGACCGCGTGGTCAGGAGGGTTCAGATTTACATACAAATTGCAAAGATTCTAAATGGCTTCCTCAGAGCAAGAAACGGGGGTGGAAACGAGAGAATCTTTAATGATTAGTTCCTTATGGCTCTGACATTCTTGAAGCATATTTCTTGCAGTCCCTGGAACACTCCTGCATTCTTGATTGCAAAATGGCAATAAGTGATTTCCTTTAAAAGCCTTGTCTTTTATTGGAATACTAAAAATACCCCACTAGCCCCACTCCACTCTCTCTCTTTCCTGGACAGGCACCATCAACCCTGATGTATTCTATTTTGAAGATGGCAATAAACATTTCAGCATGGGCTGTTCAATCCACTTCATAATAGATCTTGCATTTCCAGTGGAGCCCCTACTAGCACCATCAATCATCTTTACACAGACTCCAGTATGAGAAACTCCAGCTCAAAAGCAGCATGGATTTTCTTTTTTTTTTTTTTTTCCTTGTAAAAATTAAAAATGGGTACAAACCAGTCAAGAATTGAATGACCAGCAACTTTAAACATGAATCTACAGGGATGACCCTGTAAGCCACAGCTGTGGTGATGTTAGAGTCATGCTGTGCAGTGCTGCTCCCGCCAATTCACTCAACATAAACCTACCTGGAAGATTATGCTCGGTGGGGTGAAGTTCAGAAAAAATTGTCTCCACATCCATCACATCTGCCCAAATACAAGTGTCAAATTTGGGCTACTCTGGCTGTTGC
>JANIJG010001860.1:0-99788 GCA_024611175.1 Megaceryle torquata | reverse complement strand
CAAGAATTAAATGACTGACAACTTAAAACACGAAACCCCTGGGCTGACCCTGTAAACCAGGGCTGTTGTGATGGTTAGAGCCACACTGTGCAGTGCTGCTCCAGTCAATCCACTTGACATAAACCCACCTTGGTGGGGTGAAATTTAGAAAACATTGTCTGCACATCCACTACATTTGAACAAACACGGGCTTCAAATCTGGGATACTCTCTGGCTGTTGCTGATTTTAAAAGCCACAGATGAAGATTAACTACATACAACGTCTGGGTCTACCCACATCTAATACTTCTTTTGTTTTTCCTGTCTATATGGACTTAAAGTCTGAACTGTTCTCCTCACTGCTTTGTTCAATATGTCTCTCTCTATCTATTACAGACCTCAGAGAACAGCTCAAGGAGAGAATTTCAGGTACACGATGAGGAGGCTATCACATAAGCCATGATTTTATCATGAATGTAACTGGCTGAGTCGAGGAGCTTCTCCAGTAAAAGCAGTTATGCAATCGAGACGACCAGCTAAGAGCAGGATGCGACCAGCCTTCCCCAGCCTGAAATGTCAAAGTCTGCATGGAGTGAAGAGCCAGAAGGGACAGAATTCAGAGCACAGGCCCCACACTCCAGTGGTGGGTGATGAGAAAGGCTTCACAAGCATCATGTCTGCTAGGAGGTTTAGCTGGACAAGGCAACCAACCCCGTGGTGTCGGCCCCATCACAATCACATCTTTCCTGCTGGGAACTCTGACCTTTCTTAACACATCTGCTGATGACACCAGAGTTCTGTTGGAGCAACCACCCTTCAGTCACTTCACAAAGGACATGCAGCCACAGCCTGATGCCCCAGGTACTGGATGAAGTACAAGCTGTAGCTTTCACTTGAACACAAGCCTAATAAATGTGGGACATTTTTTTTTTTTTACTTTTGAAGTCCCAGAGGGGAGGCAACCTAAATTTGTCTGTTAGCAAATGAGTTTTTGACCATGCTTGTGGCTGGGGAGTCTCATTACCTGCCCACTGCTGTCACATGGACAGCAATTTTTCCGTCCCATGGGGCACAATCAGCAACAGGTTTTGCTTAGCATCAGCTTCCCTTTCTTGGAAGAATCACCCTTCACTAAGCCCTTCCCTGCCTGCAGCAGGTCTCTAACGGGAGCATCTGCATAAGGGGCCTGAACTTATACCTGACTCATTCCATGCATTTGATCTGGGTGAATCTAGTAGTCCAACAGCAAGATCTGGTGACGACAGCATGGAGATGCTCTTCTGGCTCTGAAGAAAGACCACTGGAGTCATGAATCATAAAACCATCAGGTGGAAAGGGACCATGGCAGGTTCTTGCGCAAATTATTGCTCCAAGCAGGGTCAAGTGAGGGAGTTGGACTTGATCATCCTTACGGATCCCTTCCAACTTGAGATATTCCATGATTCTAAGACCAGACTCAGACCACGTTGCTCAGAGCTTTGTCAACTTGAGTCTTGAAAACCTTTAAGGCTGCACATCTGTTCAGGGAGCACACACACTGAATTCACCCTGGATGGAACCTAATCTGCTCATCTCACAAGAAGACAGTTACTACTCAGAAAAATATTTAGTAACCCACAAAAACCACTTCGGGAAGAACAGCACAGTACAGACAACCCAAAAAGGTACCACTGAAGCAGGCAAGTACTTACCACATCAAATACAACACTGAGAAAAAGGAAAAAAAAAACCCCAAAACCTTGACATCTTTCCATCTGTCTCTTTTAACATTTAAGAACTTTAGATGAGACTCAATTGATTTTAAAGTCAATACTGATTTGGACAAATCCAATTTTTTGCCCTAGTTTCTGCAGAAGTTTATCAGCCTGCACATAGAATTCTTGACACAGATTTAGCTTGTTTTTTGTTGAGAATAGTGTTTTCACAGATCAAAGAACAACCCTGCTTTTAGAAACTTGCTCAACCTTTGGCAATCCAAGCTAATCAGCATACAAAACTGCAGAAAGCAGCAACCAAATACTTCTTATTAATACCGTTTACAGTTGCTAACAACTAGAAGAACCTTCTAAAAATGCCAAGGGAAACAGGGTGGGTGAAACAATCCCTCTCAAACAACGGAGCCAATAAATACAGAGCTGTGATAAGAAATTAGGTTTGACTTGCATAATCACTTTTAAAAGTTTTTGGAAAAGGGAGTCTGAAGAGCAGGAGGCTGATAAAATAGCACCACAGTTCAGTAGCAATGCAAAAGTTTCATGCTGATGAAGAAGGGAATTCAATCCTTGCTGAATTCTTGAAATCATTTAGATGTTAACAGAAGTTTCTACTCCAAAAAAAGAAGGCAAGGCATCTCTTAGAGCCCACACACACAGCTCTTTGACTCCTATATGCTGGTGTACTACACAAAGCTATTTTGGGTTTGGAAGGCTGCATTGTCTCATATGTCAGCCTGGCTATTTTATTTTATTTTTTAACTTCTGACTCGAGCAGAGCCAAACCTGTATAATTTATGCACGTGCAGTACAAGAGGTCCCATCTCATTTTGTGGTTTAAAAAAAAAAAAAAGAGAGAGCAAAAGGAGGAGGAAAACCCACAATATCATTTCATCTCACCTTCCTAAAACTCGAGAAGTTTATAAGCTCTTAACTGCAGTTCTCTTCTTTTGCCTCCCCATATGACAGCTACAAGCTGCCACAGCAGCTGCCCAGTAAACGTCTTCAAAGGAAATACAGAAATAATTGGTCTTGGAACAAAGTGTCGGGGGAAAAACTGGCCCCAGGTGACCTGAGCAACACGGGGCTGGGTGGCTGTCCCCAGGGCAGCGGACCTGGGATGGGTCACAGCTATAAGCAACTGGCCAGCAGAGACTTTTCTTTGTAGAGGAGAAAGGTGGCAAAATCCAGAGAGCACCAGGAGGACCTGTGTAACACAGGACGGCTCGGAAACCCGGCTGTATAGATTCTGCATCGTATTCTCCCGTCGGAGAAGGTTTCTCTTTTGCACCTCATTTAGGTTATTGATAGATATGTGCGGGGGCTGACACAGAGGAAAAAAATAAACATACAAAATTAAGGAAAAAAGGTCCATGTATGGAATGTAACCTGTTAGCAAACAAACAACAAGGATAAAAATACTCAGGGGCAAAAAGTTGCCTGATGTACTAAATATTTTTTTTTTCCTTAAGTCTAATCACACAGTTAAATCTACAGATCTGCTTCCCCTCACACTTCAGGGGGAGAAAAAACCCTCACTGTAGAGAAGGATATAAATCGCCCCGGATCATTTGTCTGAGCCTTGCTCCTTCCTCGAAAGAGAGATGCTCCATATGCTTTTGCAATCGCTCTGTTTTGATAGTATTACCAGGAGTGTTCCTTATTAATCAAGTTGCCACTAAAAGTCTCTCTGGACTATTTGCTTATTCTATACTTTTCCAAATTGTTTCAGTTGCCTCCTAATTTATTAAAAGCTTGCTGAAGATGACCACAGCTAAAGGCAACCTCTGCTACTAAAAAACTGGAAGGGAAAAAAGAGCGTAGAGAGAGAAAATCACCATTAACCATGAATTTTCCTCCATTCCCCAGAAGAAATGCTCCCCCCACCCCCAACATGTTACTGTTACTTCAGCCTCCCTTACATTTCCCTGACCAGTCCAAGTTGGGAAGCTCAAGACATTGCTATTTAAGAAACACTTTCCTGGATGTTACTATTCAAGTCGGGATCATTGGAAGAAATTTGGTATTGGCTCAATCCTTCAGTGCCCTGAAATCAATGAGCTTATTCCAGCCTGTAAAGTGTTCTTAAAGACACGCTTAAGTGCTTTGCTGGATGAAGAACAAAGCACTTGGCACCCCGCAGAACTGAACCCCGCTGAGGTGCGAGGCGTTTCCAAACGGTTCTAATTAACTAAAAGAATCCACAATTAAGAAAGTCGCAGTGACTTGGTTGACAGAATAAAGGACATGTTTTGCAAAGCATCCCATGTTCCCCGCTCCCGTGACATGCACCCCATCACAATGCCAGGCACGGGGAAGAGAAACACGTACACTAGTGGGACTACAAAGAGCACCAGAGTATTTGGGTGTCCTGAAATCCAGACCCGTGCCTGGGCTTCATAAGGTCCCTGCTTTAAAGCTGGGAGGACTGAGGAGATGGGGTTTGCTCCAGTGTGTCTTGGCTTCACTGATTCCAAGGACCAGTGGGTCCCACAGGGAAGTTCTGCTTGTTACAAGTGTGCATAGTCCCCAACTTCTTATCAAAGATCTAAATATGGGCCTAAAAGAAATCAGCAGGACTAGGGCAGGGATCATCGACCTGGATGGGGCACTAGGGAGGCCACACTTCAAATCCTGGGTTCAGTTTTGAGCCCCTCACTCCAAGAAGGACACTGAGGGGCTGGAGCATGTCCAGAGAAGGGCAGTGGGGCTGGGGAAGGGTCTAGAGCACAAGTCTGGTGAGGAGCAGCTGAAGGACCTGGGGCTGTTCAGCCTGGAGAAACGGAGGCTCAGGGGAGACCTTCCCACTCTTGACAACTCTCTGACAGGAGGTTGGAGCAAGGTGGGGTTGGGCTCTTCACCCAAGGAACAAGTGACAGGACAAGAGGAAACCAGGGGAGATTTAGGTTGGAGCTGAGGAACAATTTCTTCCCCGCAAGGGTTGTCAAGGCCTGGTTCAGTGGTGGAGTCTCCATCCGCAGAAGGGTTTCAAAGCTGTGGAGATGTGGTGCTGAGGGACATGGATTAGTGGTGCCCTGGCAGCAATGAGGGATTGGTTGGACTCTATCATCTTAAAGGTCTCTTCCAATCAGAACAATTCTATGATTCTATGAATGAAAAGCAGTCTTTGCAGTGCCGAGGAAAATGTCAGGTATGAAGCTTCAGACCAAGTACACGCGGTGTCTGGCTCTGCAGAGATGATGGGGAAGATTCCCACGTATCCCCTAGATTTAACATTGTTTTGAAGACTCCGCCATCTGCAATGCATTAACTCAAACCAAGGGGCACAACTGTGCTAAAATGACACTTTAAAGGCTTTCAATGCACTTTTATAAGTGCAACATGTATTTTATTCTGATTTTCATCCAGCTCATACAAAGATCAGGTAAATTACTTTTCATGTTTGTCTTTGCCCATGAAAAACACAACTTACCTTGGTGCTATGCTAACAAAAACTTGACTTATCTAGGCACAGGACATCAGGCCTTGCTCCCCAGGCCCTGGTCCTGCAAACAGAGAGGCAGCAGCTGACCCTGATGCCTTGGCAGTGTCCCTCCATGGTCAGATTGACTCTGCACTGAAGCAGTCATTCCCAATGGGAAGGTGGCAAAGCACTAAAGACCTGTGAAATCTCTGCAGAGGATCAGACCACCTTCAGCTGGAGAACTCAACAGGGACAGTCCGCTTGTGGTCCAAGGCTACTCCTAAGGAGTCCAAGGACAGTGGCCAGAAGTGAGACTGCTCCAGCCAGGGCCTGAGTTCAACTGGGGGGTCTAGGAATTGTCCAGTACAAGAACAGAAGCAACAAATCTAAAATAGGGTATAAACCAGAAAAGCCAAGCTAGCTCAGTGTAAGTAAGAGAGGGATGAACCTCAACATCTGCATTGACCTTTGGGCAGCCCTGGGTCAGAGACCAGTGTGGCTTAAGGAGACAGATGCTGACATGAAAGTGCCTGCTGTTCTTCATGCATGCGAAGCTCACTCATGATGAAGCCACTGAGCAGGTTCAGAGGAGGTCACAAAAATGATGGGAGGGCTGGAACCCCTCTGCTGGGAGGCCAGGCTGAGAGAGTTGGGGGTGTTCAGCCTGGAGAAGAGAAGGCTCCAGGGAGACCTTCTTGTGGCCTTTCAGTACTTAAAGTGACCTGTCAGAAAGATGGTGACAGACCTTTTAACTGGGTCTGTTGGACAGAACAAGGGGTGATGGTTTTAAACTAAAAGAGGGGACATTTAGACTGGAGAGAAGGAAGAATTTTTTTATGCTCAGGGTGGTGAGACCCCAGCCCAGGTTGCCCAGAGAGGTGGTTAATAACCCAACCCTGGAACCACTCCAGGTGAGGTTGGCCAGGGCTCTGAGCAACCTGCTCTAGTTGCAGATGTCCCTGCTCACTGCAGGGGGTTGGACTGGATGAGCTTGAAAGGTCCCTTCCCACCCAAACCATTCTATGATTCTACAATCTCACTTCTCAACCTACACTGTGACTCCTGCTTACCCTCACCGGGAACAGCCAGGCATTGAACAACTCCAAAATAAAGTTAAGAGAGAGTTTTGTTGTTTTTTGTTTGGTTGGTTGGTTTTTTGCTTTAAGGTTTCAACAAATCTGCCTCATTCACTCCCAAAGTTCCAGGTGGCACACGTGGCATTACAACAGAAATAAGGTCATCTGCAAACAGTTCGTGTAATGCATATTAGGTGCAAACCACTGGGACTGAAGTAAGATGCTCGTCTGGATTTGATTTCAAGCAAGCCACAGAACATGACAATAATTTAAATAAAACCCGTACAGTTTATCCAGAGCTTCCCATTCCTTTGCTCCCAGAGCAGCCTCTCTTTCTGTCTCCTCTGTGCCAGACACAAGCCAGCTCAAGCTGACCACGCACTGTGGTCATTCCTGAAGCAGGAATTTTATGCACAACGTTTGGCTTTAGGAGGAGAAAAATTAAAACCAGAGCCAAAGGGATGCTTACCCTTTTCTTTTTAGCACTATGAATGTTTGGGGTGAGGGGATCCTAATAAAATTTAAAAGTCAATGCTTCTGATGGACGCAGACATGAATGCAGTCATTAGTTTTTACTTGCTAGCAACCTTTTTAAAAAAAATTATTTAAGCATTGTCCACTGTGGTTTTAATGGCTTCAAGGGGAGATTTTTAGTATGATCAGCTGCCAAGAACCATCTCACAGTTAGCTGCTCTGGCCATCAGTCAGTAGCTGCCATTAGCACAGCAGTTTCTATCTGCAAATCCAATAATCCTAGAACTACCAAACAGAATTTTCCCCTGAGATCAGTTTTGGTGGAGAAAAACATCCTTTGGAAGGCATAACACTATTTTTTTTTAGCATTTGAGCTATCAAAACATATAGTGCAGCCTGGAAGAGTATTCCCCATCAGAACAGCTCTTCTCCTCACCCAGCCTGCCCATGAACATGGGAAACCATTAACTCGAGCTGCTACAATTAACTGCCAGCATCTTCTTCAAAGACTCAGACAATCTTGAGCTACTTGTCATGCAAACAACCTGTGAGATCCATTCTCCTGGCAAGGCAAAAGGAGGAGTAAATTACCCAGTTAAGTAGATTACTGGGGAAGGAGTCACACTCAGCAGCCTTATGAGATGATTAGAGCCTGGGAAATTCATACACCAAATCCCCCTGGCCCTGATAGCTCACATTCATCACCAGTTCCAGGATCAGCCACAATCAAGAACCTTCTCTGGCAGCATTAAATATTCTTTTCCCAATGAACTTTCATTTAGCTTCCCCCCGCCCCCAACCAAACAAAAGGGAAGATTACATTTAAAGTTTTACAGGGGAAAAAGTTGCAGCAGCATTTGGCAACTCAGCAGTTCACCATGAAAATGAGTTGTTGTGGGGTTTTTTTCAGAGAACATGCAGCATTTTTGAAGCAATGATGCTACCAGTGCCATCATCAAGAGAAGCACTGAAAGATGCATTGCCACCGCTCTGTGGGTACCTGTGCAGCTCTGCTGGCAGCAGCACCCAGGGACAGCAGAGGGGACCCAGACAGCAGCAGTTATCTGAGCAGAGCAGCTTTGGCCATCCAAAAGAGGGAAAAAAATTAATTATATTTGTGGCAAGAGGGCCGACTGCTGTCACAGTAACGGGAAATGGCCTGGGCTGGCTGCAGGAGCAAGTTAAGATGAGTTCCTCAAGTACCTGGGTCTTAGAACTAGATGATCTTTAAGGTCCTTTCCAACCCAAACCATTCTATAATTCTATGATTCTAAGTAGGGCCTGTCTGTCCTTGTGGTAGATGGGTGATACCTATCTAGATACATCACCATGATCTGCCAGAGCACATGGACTAAGGGTGGGAGATTAACTGCCTGGAGTACTGTGTAAGTGGGCAGCAATCATTATCTTTTACCCACTGACATTTTGTGAGGAGCACTGCTGGTAGCAGCAGGTTGGGGGAGAGGTTGTTCCACAGAAGCTTCAGACATGGCTTTTGAACATTTTCTTTTTAAAAGATTCCCAGTTTAACACAAGGTTCAGCAACCCTCCATTATCTAAAGAATTACAAATTCCCTCTTTTCTTGCTCTATATAAAGTAAAGGGCGTAACCCCATCACACTGGAGAAGGTGAGTGTGCTGAGAGTTCTCCCTCCTACCTGAGGTATTTTTATTCAAAGAGATGTCTTTAAAAATATCTCTCAGAGAAAGTCTCTTATGCAAGAAGTTAGACAGTTGAGGACTAGTGAAGTGCAGTCTAGTTTGATCAAAGGAAACTCCACCACAAGAGAATATTTCATGTCCTGGTATCTCAAAGGAGACCATGATAAACTGCAGACAACCAAATGATTAACCTGATGAGAAGGGTTCATCCTCTCAGAAAGCTGTAAGAAGTATGAGACCTATAAAGAAGTATAAGGATCTAACAATAGTGATGGGGATACAACCTTCAAAAATGCTGGGTTTACCAAACATCCAGATAGAATCATCAAATTGTTTAGATTCAAAAAGAAATTTAAAATCATTTAATCCAAATGTTAACCCAGCACTGTCAGAGCACCACTAAACCATATCCCTCAGCACCACATCTCCTCAGCTTTGAAACTGCTCCAGGGACGGGGACTCCACCACTGCCCTGGGCAGCCTGGGACAGCCCTTGATAACCTCTGTGGGGGAGAAATTGTTCCTTGTGTTCAACCTAAACCTCCCCTGGTGCAACTTAGGGCAATTTCCTCTTGCCTCATCTCTTGTTCCTTGGGTGAAGAGCCCAACCCCACCTTGCTCCAACCTCCCGTCAGGGACTTGTCAAGAGTGAGAAGGTCTCTCCTGAGCCTCCGTCTCTCCAGGCTGAACACCCGAGGTCCCTCAGCTGCTCCTCACCAGACTTGTGCTCTAGACCCTTCCCCAGCCCCACTGCCCTTCTCTGGACATGCTCCAGCCCCTCAGTGTCCTTCTTGGAGTGAGGGGCTCAAAACTGAACCCAGGATTTGAAGTGTGGCCTCCCCAGTGTCCCATCTAGGGGGACAATCCATGCCCTGTCCTGGTCTAGATGAAGTGACTAAGACCAGTTCTGTCACTGCAATGGCAGTTCAAGTTCACTTGTCAAAGTAACATAGAAAGGAACTCACTATCAGGCTCTACTAAGCAGGGAAGTCCCGATCTCCTGAGCCTCAGCCATGTCTACATATCTGTGGGTAAACTTCAACTGTTAATGCATCAGCTGACCAACCCCACAGTGATGCTCCAGTGCTGACCTGCAGCAGCAGAGGGTGGATAAACACCAGGTCCCCAAGGATTAGCTTCTCCCATCATCCTCAGCCCACCTGCCTCCTGAGCCTGCAGGATCCCCTTATTGAGACCTGCTGCCACTCCATGCAGAGGACTACGAGCAACAGCCAAAGGGGTTTTTGATCTCAGACTCTGCATGTGACAAGCGTAGCCAAAAGAAGGAGCTGCTCTTGCCTGCTGTACCTGTGCCTTGACCTCAGAGAACGTGCCTTTGTCCGTGTCAGTGAACCAAGAAGAAACACCCAAGGAGTCAATTCTGCAGAGCAGTCTGTGAAGGCTAGACAGGTTACATCAAAGGGCACTGTGAAGCAACTTGCAGCTCATCTGAGCAAAGCACAACAAATTCTTGATTGCATCCCTGAAATCCCATGGCTCACCTCCACTTCCTCTAGCACCTCAAAGTCAGAGCTGCACTGAGACAGTCCAAGAGCAGGTTGACGGTGCTCCAGGTAGGCAGAGGACCTGGCCATAGACAAGCCAGCCAGCACTCAGATGGGGACAACAGCACTGCTCTGTGCCCCAAACAAAGGACAATATATATATTAAGGAGCTACCAAGACAGGTCAACCATGGCACAATGGAGACAGAGCTGGCCTGGCATCAAAGGAAAGCAATTCCTCGCAGTATCACTCCACTGTTACTCCTCCCTTCATCCCTTATGACCACAGGGCCTTTTTTTTTAGCACTCACCTTCCAAGAACCTTGGCAGAAAAGCAGAAACCCTTCAGGGAAGGCAGAACCAACCAAAGAGTCCACAAAGGTGGGACGCCTGCCTAGAAATAACATTTCCTGCCTTCCTGATGCTCCATGTCTTTCTTGACTAATGCTGAATGGAGGCTTTAAAAGGAGACAGGATCTTCCCCACTATCTTGGAGTTATAGAGCCAACTGGATGTCTCAGGTGAGCTAGACCACCACTAAAACCAGCCACTGAGCAGAATGGAGCCAAAACTACCCCTTACCTCACGCTTAGCTCTCCTGTGAGCCTTGCCAAATTAAGCAAGGAAGCAGACGCTTGGAGCTTGGATGTTGTAAAATTTGTTCAGTCATAACCCATAAAAATACCCAAATGCCCACCTATGGACACAGCACAGGACACACCACAGTCCCAAACAAACGCCTCCCTTTGGGTGCTACCACATCAGCCAGGCTACTATGAGCTCTGTTTATGAAGCCATTTAACACCTAAATGGCTCCCCAATTCCAAGCCCTTTGATGAGTTAACCATTTACTTATTAGCAGAATTAGCAGGACAAAAGATGACCACCAAGAAACAATCAGCATCCCTTAACCTTCTCACTTACACAGTAGCAAATGAAAATCAGTTGTACTCTTCCTTCCTTGAAAGATGATCTCCAGTGTTTGGTTTCTCTGGCAGCCAAAATAACCTTTGCACATACATGCAAAGGAGAAAGCCACCTTTACACACACAGCCTGGAGAAGACTCTGGGGAAAACTTACTGGAGCCTTTCAATACTTCAAGAGGCCTGTCAGAAAGATGGGGACAGACTTTTGAGCAGGGCCTGTTGGGACAGAACAAGGGGTGATGGTTTGAAACTAAAAGAGGGAGTTTTAGACTGGAGAGAAGGAAGAAATGTTTTACACTGAGGGTGCTGAACCCCTGGCCCAGGTTGCCCAGAGAGGTGGTCAATGCCCCATCCCTGGAACCACTCCAGGTGAGGTTGTCTGGGGCTCTGAGCAACCTGCTCTAGTTGCAGATGTCTCTGCTCCCTGCAGCGAGGTTGGACTGGATGAGCTTGAAGGGTCCCTTACCACCCAAACCAGTCTGTGACTCTATCATTCTATGACATCCCAAAAGAAAATTCATTATTCCATGCAATTATCAGGTACGAGAATTCAAACTGCTTTATCTCAACAGGGCTTACACAGCATGCAATAGAGCAAGCCTCCAAATTCACCAAGTCTTTATTTCAAGCAGAATTTAATGACCTAGAGCACAAGTCTCATCCTTTAGAGAGTGCAGCCTTCCAAGCAGCTCCATGTTACAGCATCTCAGCAGATAGAGTCCGGGCTGGAGCAAATCCAGCCACAGAGAAGTCTCAGCAGAGGATTCCAGCCCAGGAACAGCTTTTCATCATCAGGCAAGGCTGGCTGATGGAAACTCAAGATATCCCTCATCAAGAACATTTCTCTCATAGACCATTAACTGCTACTAAGCCTGTACAAGTCCGCTACGAATGCTTCAATACGAAGTAGACAGGAGAGCAGAACTTATTCTGTGTTCATCAGGACAATTGTGTTCAGCTACCAAAGCAACAAGCATCTTTGAAACACCAAAGGTGATGGTAAACAAGCATAAAACACTTAATTATGTAGGAAGTAGTATAGAGGCTGCAGCAAAGTAGCCATGTGTCCAATGGATATGTGAATAATGTTATTACCAAAGTAACCAGTAAACCAGAGGCCACAAGCAACACTGGGAAAGACATGCAAAAATTAAAGCATTTTAATTTAAGCAAAGGGCTGAGGTGCAAGGTGACGTCTGAAAATCCACATCTCCATCCCATCTCCCACCCGATCCTGAAGGTCTAACAAAAACTGAAGATCAATTTAAGCATGTGCCCAGCTCGTATCAAAACATTCTCCCCAGACATCGTGTTTCTGAATCAGAAAGCACAGAACGCAAAATTCACAAGAAATCAAATCCTCTCATCTCAGGCAACAGGAAACATTCCTGTTTATAATGCTGTGTTTCCCTGAAAGCACGTTGTAAAATCCTCAGTATGAATCATTTGGCACTGCTCATGTTTTTGTAGAAGGCCTGAACATTGGGCTTTTCTCCCTCGCTTTTGAGTCTTTAATTCAATATCGAAGTGGGAATTTAATATTTTTGCATTTTATTTAAATGCCAGAAAAACATTTGCTGCTTCTCTAGCAGGAATGAGTCACTTTGGCTGTAACAAGCTGCTTTTCTCCAAAACTTTTTTCAGCAGCTCTGTCACCTTGCTAATGCTCTAGAGAGAAACACAAACCACTGTCTGCTGGGGTCCCCCAAGACATGATCAACACTGCACCAGTAAAACACCACAAGACCTGTGGGAGCCGGAAACCTGGCAGTACTGAAGAATGTTACCAAGCACAGAGGTATTGCCAAAAGGCAATAGAACTGGGAATCTCCTCAGTTCTGGAGAGTTGTTACTTTCCAAATTCTTCAGCTTGGTCAACTTGGGAGAGTTATGCCAATATGCCTATGATGTTAAAAACCTAATGCTCAGGATACGGTGTTGCATTGTATAAAATATCTGTCTTTTCTCAGGGGCAATGAGAAGCAAGTAGCAAAGGTCCAAATACCAGTATAAGCCACCAATTCACTGGGCTGCTGCCTGCGCTGGAGCCCAGGGGAGGGGAGCAAGAGAAAGCACTTACCACCTACATGTAGGTACCACCTACGCTTCACAGGACATGTATCCCTGGACCCATTGTCCTGGAACTCCCCAGCTGAGGAAAAGTAACAGAGCAACATGATGAAGTACAAGGGCTTTGGTTTGGATCCAGAGAGATGAGACTTCTCCATACACATACTAAAGGCCTCCTTGAGTCACTTCACCAAGAGTGATAGGCCACTGGTCTGGGATCAAATGCTGGGCCACGTCTTCAGGAGTTAGAATCACAGAGTGGTTTGGGTGGGAATGAACCTTTCAAACTCATCTAGTCCAATCCCTCCTGAACGAAGCAGGGACATTTACAACTAGAGCAGGTTGCTCAGAGCCCCAGACAATCTCACCTGGAATGGTTCCAGAGATGGGGCATCAACCTCTCTGGGCAACCTGGGCCAGGGTCTCACCACCCTCAGTGTCAAAAATGCCTTCCTTCCCTCCAGTCTAAATCTCCCTCTTTTAGTTTAAATCCATCACCCCTTGTCCTGTCCCAATGGGCCCTGCTCAAAAGTCTGTCCCTATCTTTCTGACAAGACCCTTGAAGTACTGAAATGACACAAGAAGGTCTCCCAAGAAATGTCGAGTTGCTGGCTGTAGAGCCTGCAGCCCCAATTAATAATGAGGTTTGGAGACACACCTCGATCTGGAGTGTAAGAAACACCTCACTAGACACTTTTTAAGCCATGCAAAAGTGCAAATACTATAAAAAAGTTAATTTTAGTAGTACTGCATTTTCTGCCTCAGGTGAGTGTATTTTGCTTCTCATTTTTGAACCTCAGCAGCTGACTTTGTGCAGAGAGCCTGGCCTGTCTCCAGCCTGCTCACTGCTCCTGCCTGGGCCAGCACTGAAGTCTTCTCACTGGCTGTCAGCTAAAAGCAAATCAAATCAGCACTGACCATCATGATCAAGAGATCTGAAGATGATGAATACTACAAAGGACAGGGGTGTTTATCTGTAACCACGCTGGGCAAACAGGGTGCTGAGGGCAACGGTAGGAATATTTCCTATACCACAAACCCAAAAACAAGCCTTTTACTTTGGGTAAATTAAATTCTTTTAGGTGATTTCCAAGGCTGTGAGCATCAGCCACTGCTCAAGCCACCCCTCCAACAGCTCACTGTCTGGCCAGCACAGGAAATTTCAAAGCTGATATTCATCAGTTGATGAAAGGCTGAGAGCCCTGGGGCTGTTTAGCTGGAGAAGAGAAGGCTGAGAGGGGATTTGATCAATGCTCATCGATAGCTAAAGCGTGGGGAGCGGGAGGATGGGGCCAGACTCCTGTCAGTGGTGCCCAGTAACGTGATGAGGGGCAATGGGCACAAACTGGAATCCAGGAGGTTCCATCTGAACCGGAGGAAAAACTTTGCTGTGAGGGTGGCAGAGCCTGGCCCAGGCTGCCCAGAGAGGCTGTGGAGTCTCCTTCTCTGGAGAGATTCCAAACCTGCCTGGACTGTGTGATCCTGAGCTCCCTGCTCTGGGCAACCCTGCTGGAGCAGGGGGGTTGGACAAGGCAATCCCCAGAGGTCCCTTCCAACTGGGAATCTGTAAATATACAGAGAGGCATCAGCTACTTAAGAAATAGTGTTTGCTCTTTCTTGGTGTGACCTCTGACCCTCCATCAGGACTGATGAAGGTTGCTGTGGGACACATCCAAAAGCCCTCCTACCCCTGAGGAGTTACAGTTATTTCCCCGTGCTGATGTTGTAGGAAGGCTGGTTGGCTCTGGGTCTCTCCCAAAGGCTCTCTGTGGCGGGAGGTGGGCTCAGCACCACCACACACAAGTGATGACCTCTGGCAGTGCCCACCTCGCAAACACTACTTTCTTCAGTTTGGCAACAAGGCACAAAAGCGGCATCCATGTGTGTACCTCCTCCTGCCCCAGCCCCTCTTCACAGGGGGCTGGAGCTACACATGTTCATGGGCCCCCTCGAGACAAAGCCTGTGAGTTTCTTAATTAAGTCAAAGTGAAAGACGGCCTGAAAACATCCCCCCTACACCCACGGAGTACCTTTGGTCTGGGCTTCAAATGCAGGCAGGGCACTGCCTGTCCCACTGCAGCCTGAAGAGCCAGGCGAGGATTTGTCTCCTGTGAATGGGAAACGCCGTCGCCTTCAGCCCGGCCTCTTCAGCCTCCTCTCATCTTGCCTCCAGTTTTAGACTTGTCTCTGGGTTACAGAGGAGGGAACAAAGGGGCTGCTTGTATGTCAGGAGCGCTCCAGAGGGGCTGCAATTCAGTCCCCCTTCTCCAAAGCAGGGCAGTGTCTGGAGAGCTCTTTAGCAGTTTTTGTCTCATTAACATTTCCATGAGGGATCAAAGGATATATTAAAAAAAATAAATCTAAGTAAGATTCCTGTCATGGAAGAAGAATATAGAAAAAATGCTCTCAGACACCTTTCCCTGATCCATGGCATTATTATTAGATAATTGCCTCATCATAAAACCAGCTTTTATTTGCACCAAACCCCGCTAAAGTCTCTGCAGATCCATCCCACCAAGCCCATCTCCCCAGTACTTTTTCCATCATCAGGGCCAGGTTGTTCTATGTTCCTCCCAAACAGAACCCAATTATTCCCTGGCAGTAAGTCACCGGGAGCAGGAATTGCTTTAATTTTGTGCCTTTGAGCAGCTGCTGGGGGTGGGCTGGGAGATGGCTGCGGCCACGGCGCTGGGATGAATACTAAAGAAGTGCCGAAGCATCGTGTCCCGCACCAGGGGTGACCGGGGGAGGAATTTCACACAAACCAGCAAGCTTTACATGTCCAAAATGAGCCTTTTTCTCCCCTCTCCTTGGATATCTGTGTGCCCAAACCCTACCAGCGTGAGCCATGACTACACCTGAGGGCCTGGTACCAGCTTGCTGGTGGGTGCTGGCAGCAGAAAGCCGTCCACAGTGCCCTGGCCCCCTCACCATGATTCTTCCCCTGCTCATTAGAGATGCCCGGCAACACCCTGCAGACAAAGCCACGGCAAACAAAGTGTGGGGAGGAGGGGGGAAGGGGAGAGAAGAGGATTTTTTTTTCTTTCTTTCTTTTTTTTTTCTTTTTTTTTAAAGAAAAGGAGTGCAGAGGAATTCTTCATTCACTGATCTGTAGAATACATTAATATCCCAAAGTGTTGGCACAGCCTCCAGTGCTCAGGGGACCAACAATGACTCCGAGTCTGGGATCTTCAAATAAACCACCCCCGCTGTCATGGCCACCGGGAAAGAGAATAACAGCAATATTAGCTGACCTTCATTTTGTTGTTTCTCCAGACCTGACTGCTAGACCTCTGTTTGCCTGTTACTAGGATTTCTTGGCTGAAAAATGTGAGCATTTCCTAGACGATACAAGAGGCAGTTTATTAGGTAAATAAACCAGGCCCTGAGCAGTCGCTTCTACTTGATAATGAGGAGGGAAGGAAAGGAACAGACCTCCCCACACCACCTAAAATAACCCCAATCAAGGCTCTCTAACTACCAGCGCATGCAGATTTTTCAGCAGACAGTTAATGAAGAAGAGAAGGACATTTCAGCCAGGCCAACTTGTGAGCAAAACCATTTGCTCGGAAAACTACAGGCCATAAAAATCACAGCAGGCACTGTCTGTAGCATATAAAACTGTCCATCTATGGAAGTGAAGTTTAAAATAAGCGTCTTCTTTCAGGTTTCTGACAAGGGAAAATTAGAGAGAAGCCTTGCGAGGAGGACTGGTAAGAGAGTGCATGGGACACCTTGCACCACTCCCTTCTTAGGCCACCTCCAGCAACCACAGTTGATAAATGTAATTAAATTATGAGGAAGACAACAATCCAGGGACAACAATTAAGGATGATTTGCGAGCCCACAGCCCTTCCTCCAAAAGGCTACTGCAGTGAGAGGCAAGTTTTACAGTGGTTCCCAATGCATCTCAAAGATGAATGGAATAACCAGATGGGTAGAGAAATCGGGGCTTGGAAAATAAAGTTCCTCTGAGGCAGAGCTGGTGGCACTGCTTTCCCTGCCAAAAAGGCAACATTCTGGGGCAGGTTTTTTTAAAACGTAGAAGAGAAGTAGTAACAGAGTAGGTCCTGTGTGTTACAGTCCAAGTGGGGATGTGGCACGAGACGAGCACAATGCATCAAAAGCTACACAAGGCATGTGGCACCAGTGACTCATCTGCAGATCCCACCAAGATTTCACAGCAGTTACTACCACAAATGATCATCCCTCAGCAAAGACAAACCCCTTCTCTCCTTCCACTCCAAAGGAAAAATCCTTTCTGAAGCAGACAGGCCATATATTGAAACAGTGAATCCCTCTTTGCTGCTGCAGATCTGTGCACATCTCTGGGTCTCCTGATCCCACAGCAGTAGCACAAGTTGCTTCTGGGACTGATCCAGTGGGAATCTCCATCTGCTCTGCAGCTCACCCTGGGGGACACAAGTGCAAGGTCCCATGGGGAGTATGCAGCAGCAACCAGAGCTGCACCCCACTGTGTGGAACAGCACCCTCCAGCACCTGCGCATGAGCCCAAACCTGGCTCCTTCACGCGGCTTTTCCCACCCAAGCCCCACAGCTCCAACTCAATGAAGCTGAACTGCTTTTAGCAGCACCAAACAGTGCTGGAGCACAACCACTGTCCAGGTCCGACTGTTCCTGCTGGTGCAGCTTGTGGGCATGACAAATGCACAGTTCCCATATGCCATTCCAATACAAACCCAGTGATCCTAGATGTGCAACGTGGTTTAATTAACAACTGCTGCTGAAAGAATAGCTCCTGCCCTGTGAATACTTCACAGTGGACGCTGCATGAACATACCTGTTTTACACCCTAAGACTTTTTTTGGCCATCCTGCATCAGATCCAAGAAGCCACCCCCTCAAGTTTCTTATTCCTCTTCCCATTTACCCAAGGACAGTTTTCCTCCAGGCAGCCTTAGTCTTTTTGCAGGAATCCTACTGTATTTTTGCAAAAACAAGTAAGATTGGAGTTGATTTATATCCCAAATTTCTGTTGGACTCAACATCCTCTATGCATGTCAGAAAGCCCTGAAGAGACAGCAGAACCACTTGGTCCCCAGCTAACTAATTTCTCCATTGACCACATCCTCTGTGTATTGTGTCCCTGGAGTGCCTGGGGCCGGGAAGCAGGATTCCAGATGCTGGACCCTCTCTCTGCCTGGGTGCTGTGTTTGCAGCAGCCTTGTGCTCAGGGAAGCATCTTTGGTTGGGGTGGGTTTAGGGTAATGAGACCAAGAGAGGCTAGAAACTGCTTCCTTGGGTATTTGGCAGCTAAAGGTTCAGAAGGAATTTCAAAATTGTAAGAATTAATACAAAGAGTTAACCCAGATAATTTCCCCCCTCATTTAGTTCTAACGTCGCACGAAGCCCCCGAGCCAGAACACCGCTGGATTTCAACTGCAGATCGGGTAAAGCAATTATTTTGTCATTGAGCATGTTAGGGAGAGAAAAGGCAGAAGGAGGCGAGTTTGAGCCTCTTTGGTAATGTACAAATTAACACATTTCAACACCATTTTCAAAAATATAAATTAATGATTTAATTCTGCAACATGCATCACTGGAAACCAGGCTGTAAGCAGCCACCCTTGGATATTTCAGACAATTCCCATTTTTTTCAATATTCAAATACAACTAATCACTTGGCCTTTTGGAGTGACAGACAGTGTGGGTGAGCAGGCTGCCCAGGGGCTTATTTTACCCCCAGATTTGGACAATCCTGCCACGTGGGTTGACAACAGCTGTTCAAAATCTCCAGATAGGTATGAACAAGCACTGATGAAGTTCAGTCTGTTTGATCAGCTGCATATGCAAATGTCATTAAGATGATGTTGATTGTCTTTTGCTATCCCATCCATGCCCCCTGATCTGCTCATTCTCCCCTTCCTCTGTCTCCTAAAGGGGAGGGATGACATTTCACTGCTCCACACTTGAAGCTGTGTCTGCAAATGTTATCTGGAGATACTCTGGGGTCACTGCAGCCAGAAAAAGGCACATGGGAAGAGGTAGCACAGATGGAAAAGACCTAGGTAAGTGATCGCAGGGTGAATCTGCCAACCCAGTGCTTGGTGGGAGGGTGGAGAATCATAGAATGGTTTGAGATGGAGGGGAGCTTAAAGATCATCTAGCTCCAGTCCCCCTGCCATGGTCAGGGATACCTCCCAATAGAAGAGGTTGCTGAGACCCATTCAACCAGGCCTTGAACAAATCCAGGGGTTCTGCAGGGTCTCAGTGTCACAGGGCAAACTGTGCTTAAATGAAGCAATCTGGCTAATGAAGCCAGGAGGACTGCTGCACACAGAGCTCCAGGTCTTGCTCTTCAAACTGAACATTATCTGGGATACATGTCCCCAAAACCAGGTGGACTGAACTGTGGCCACCTGTCCAATAAACCTCAGCAGGATGGATGTTCTAGAGCAAACTGAAGGAGGACTAATTAGAACGTGAAACTCAATGGTAAACGGGACAGAAGACAATGGAAGTGTACTGAAGGGAAACCAGATCAAACAGAGCTAATCAGGTTAGCCCGGTAAGATAATGAATTTTCTAGACAAAGGCAGCGTGATAGATCCCATCCAGGCAGACTTCAGCAAGCACGTGATCCAGTGCCATGTGGGAAATTATTAAATGAAAAAGATGGGGATTAGCAGAACTGTACAGCCAGGAAACTGGTGAAAGGCAAAGCAGTGTTGAAAGAAGGATCAGAATGGATGGAGGTCACCAGCATTGCTCCTCAAGGAACAGTCAGGAGGCTGATCTTATTAAATATTTTTATTAATGACCTTGGCACAAAAACTAAGTGTGCTAATGAAATCTGCTGATGACACAAAGTTGGAAAGCAGCATCAGCACAGGGAAAAGCTGGGACAGCATACAGGAAATACATGGATAATGCTGAAGAGGACTGGAGGAAGGTTGAACTCAATGGGATGAGAAGGAGCCACATGCTTGGGACAAGCAATCAGTTTTGCTAGGAGTTGGAAAGAAAATGAAGTCTGGTGGAAAATGTTGAAGAGAGAGAAAGGGCCAGGCAAACAGCTCAAAACAAAACAGACTGAGGCACCAACAGGCTGTAACTGAAATATTTCCAGCAGGTAAAGGAGTGCTTGGAGCTGGTGGGCAAGTCACTGTGAGAAGGCTCTGGGGATGCTACGGTCACTTCTCATGGTTAGAAAAACCAAGAAGTAGGAATAAGTGCAAGAAAGGGCTTATCAGAAAAAGAGACAGATTGATTTAGGAGTTTAAAATGTAAAGAGACTTGCTCAGCCCCACAAAACAAAGGCTGGGAGGGAACACCGAGTGATCTCACACACATACATCTGGGGAGTAAAATAAAAAAGAGGAAGTAACCATTCAAGGCACCAGGACAAGGGTTGCACGTGGGCAACATGAAGTATCCCTGACAAGTCTAGGCTGGAAATAAGTTTATGACCACTGCAGCCTTCCAATGGGAGTAATGGGGGGGAAAAAACAAGCTTGTTCTCCTGAAATTTCTCTTGAAGAGATCTTATGACCCAGAAGGGTCTTCCCATCCTTTCTTGCTAAGCACACACAGAGCTGACACCACCAGTAAACACCGCGCTCCTCACCTGGAAAGAAATTCATAAAGCAACTCCTAACCACTTCTTATTTTTTTAAAAAAACAATCTGTTTAAGGCCATCCTCTTTCATCAGCTGAATCCATTTCAACATCTCAACAGGAGATGTTGTCAAATTCTTAAGTTGGGGAGGTAGCCTGTGTGAGGAGGAGGAGGCATCCTGTGTGAGAAGGAGAAGGCATAAAAATGCCACGAGCTGCCTGGAGGAGACTGAGGCACTGGGAGAATGAGGCCCTGGCTGCTGGGCACATGCCACTAGCAAAGGCATCGTCTCAGCACTGTGACTGGTCTTGTTTCGGTGTACCTGCTGGATCAGAAAGCACCCTTTGGGATGTTCCTTCACACCGTGTGAGCTCCTCACCTGTCAGAGCTAATAAAGCCAAGGACAAGTGTTTTGTTCGAAAGTCTCCAGAATCTCCATTTTTGGAGACTTTCAAAAGCCACCCAGACTTGTTCTGTGTGATCTACTCCAGGCTATCCTGCTCTGGCAGGGTGGCTAAACTAGATGATCTTTAGAGGTCCCTTCCAACCCCTAACATTCTGTGATTCTGTTTCATATTATGGGGAAACAAGATGGCAAGACAAGAAGTGAACCGGAGTCTTAGATTAGCAACATGCCGAAATTACTGGTCCAGTTCATTTAGAAGTTGTGTTATTAACATAATTAATGAAGTGAAATTTCCCGCTACATCTCTAATCTGCTAATCTGCTTTGAGGCTCCTCTGGTGTCTAATGAGACTTGAGCTCACCCTGCCCTCCCCACCTCAGCAGGTCCCTTAATTGGGTCTCTCTAATGCGAATACATGCCCAAGTGAGCTTGCAGTAACTTCGTATCTCTGCGACCTCTATCTCCCAACTAATTCCAGCTTCAATTAGCCAGAGGCTTCAGAAGTCAGAGGGGTGAGGTGGGATGAAAAGCAGTCGCCCACATGCAATGGGGCTGCAAACCCATCAGCTCCTCCCAAAATCGGGCTCACCTCCAGCAGAGCTCCACTGCCCCCAGACACAGCTAATCCCACGGTGAAGAAAAATGAGCTGTGTGAGAGCAAGAAAACACTGCAGAGAGCTCAGATGAGAACTACCGCACAAGGGAGGATGACGCACAAGGTAGCAAGACCAGTAGAAAGCTAAGTCCTGCAGTGAGAACTCCTGGTATTCCCAGTAGGCAGGAGAAGGGAACGAGGAGACAGAAAGCCCAGATGAAAATCCATCTGCTGCCCTGTGGCCACCTCCCTGTGCTGCTCTGCTCCTGGAAGGATGGAAGTGTCACTACATTTAAGACACTGGCCATCAATGAAAACACCAGTGATGAGCCAAATTTAACCACCATCATTCTTCTGCTGAAATTTATTTTCAAAGCTTTTTTGCAGGGGTTACAGCTCAGAACAAACTTTTCAACATGAAATTGCTTAAAGTAGAAGAAACTGAAAGAAGGGGAATAAATAATAATAATAAAAAAATCTGGGAAAATATCTAGCTTGCCAGGCCAAGAAAACTCATCCCATAGAAGCATGGGCAGGTGACTCAGAGACAGGGCAGTTGTCAGAGCAGCGACAGGGAGGAATATCGATGTAACTTCTCTGAGAGCTGGACTGCAAGAAAGGCTGATTTCATGGCACACTGCAGCAGCTTCTCCAGTGAGAAAAAATAAATGGATGGGGACTTGCTTTTCTGAACACCCAGTGTATGTCAAAGGAACAAACCTGAGTAACTGCCATCCATAATTTATACAACAAATTAAATCCATGGCAAAAATAACCAAAACTTAGAACAGAGCCGTCATCAAATCTGGCAGAAAAAGGCCCCAGCCTGCATGAATCATGATTTTCAAGAGGAATCCTTATATAATCTAAGCTACTCTGTTTTAAAACAAATTAAACCTTCTGAAAACTCTAATTACTAGGTTTGACAAAGCCCTGTCTTTAATTCTTTAATTTTGATGATTTGCTAAAGTATCAAAAAACCATAGCCAGTACTGACTAACTTGGGGGTAGTCAATATCCTGCCATCCATATCTCCAAAAGCCTCCATCAGAAGGCAAAGAGGAGATGAGAGCATCTACCTGGGGCTGCAAGAAGGCTGTTAGATTGCAATGCCATCTTGTGGAACAGGAGAAAATGAGAGATGGGGAAAAAGATCGCTCAGGCACCACCTTGCAGTTACATCTTATTTTACAGGTCACATATTGGCCCAAAAGGGTCTATTCAGTAGTTGCTTCTCATTTTCCCCATTTATCTGAAAGGTCAGATGAATGTCTGTCAGAACTAAGTTTGCTCTTTTTTGCTTATTTTTACTGTGACAAAGTCATACTCTTCTGTGGTGCTTCCCCAGGAACCCAGGCTTTCTCCTTGGCTACAGGAAAGCCACCAAAAAGAGTGACTTGATAGGATGAGGAGTAGGCCCACACAAATTCTCCAGACTCCTTCCCCAATTCACAGTCTCGTTTTGCAGGACCTGAAGAACATTTCTGATGCCATCCATTGCACAGCTTGGCTGCCACCACCTCTGTATCTGTCACATCTGATCAGCAGGCTCCTGGTTGTGTCCATCAACAAAAGCCCCGTATCTCATTCAGACATAAACACTTTAGGATGCTCTTCTCACCAACGAAGCCCAGTTTAACCATCTGCTCTGCAGGGAGCTGTCTGCTTAGGGCTTTAGGTAAAAAAAAAAAAAAAAAATTAAATCTGCAAAACTCGAGGATGGGGGAAAGTTACCAAAAAGCACCATACAGGTAATGTAGGATGTAGCCATGGACAACAACAGACTTCCTCCTCTGTGATGAGGCCAACTGCAACCCACAGGCAGAGAGAAGGGACGACAGACTCTGTACACTCCTGGCTACTACCGAATGCTTGAGCCTGATGACAAACAGAAACAAAACCAACCCACATCTCTGCACATGGTGCTGAGTGGCCGTGTTTGGATCCCCCGAAACGTGCACCCACTTACTGGAAATGACCCCAGGCAAGGAACTGTCCCCCTTGGGCATCCCACTGCAGGGGGAGCAAAGTGAGCAACTGCAAGGTGTTCAGCTGGGGTTAAACCACAACACCCCCCAGCATCTCAATATTAATCATACTTTCTTTGCTTATTTTTAAATGCAGTTCTTACGAGGACATTCTGAGGGTTAAAGCTTCTAACTAAAAAGTTGGTGAGAAATGGTTAATGAGTGTTACTCTGCAGAATCCCCCCCACCGAAGGTGAGTAAATTGGGAGAGTTGAGGACAAACAAACCCAGGAGAACCAGCGGTAGAAGTGAAAAGCCAGGGCTGCGCACACAGGCATTCCCATACAAATCTGGGAAAGGCAGGCTACCATTTGATTTATGATTTGTGTGTACATCGTGGTGAAAGCTCAATGGGAATGCCTGAAATCTAAGAAATACGTACGTCCGAACGTCCTTCCTAAATGCCCAGCACACGCTGCAATGAAAGGAAACAATGCCAAGCAGCATCCAAACATTTGCCTGTAGATGACTGATGATTTTCAACAATAATTTCATAAACGCAGCAGACTGGAGTATATCCCATGATCATTCTTCTGCTGCAATCCCTGTGAGTTCCCACTGACACCAGTGTGGGGCTGCCCAGGGCCACCAAGGGAGACAGGCTCCAATCAGGGCAGCCTTCACTGGGCAGAAGCAAGGAGTGGGATTGTCAACAGCTCTTGAGTCAGCAAGAGAAACGGCATCAAAAATAAGCTGCAAATGAACCAACCCACCCAAAACGACCTGCAGGTTTGTGCCAGGACTGAGCAAGGCCAGAGGTGAAGATGCTGCCGCATCCAGTGATGCCTGTGCCGAGCAGGTAGCATTGAGGGCCGGCCAGCCGTGGAATAAATCATGCTGGGGACAACCTCCAAAGCTTGACACAATGTTTGCATGAGAGCGAGATGTTGAAATATTGATTACAGTTGGATTTCAGCAGCAATACTTTGATTTTATTATTATAGTGGCTGCTAACAAAGACCCACCCATTGCTGCATTACATTCCTGCTCGTAAAAGGGTGATTATTCCACTGTTGGTGCCAGGCTGCTCTGCTCATATCCACAGCCAGTGGCTCCAGTAAAGGCTTTCATCAGAAAAATAAAAAGACATTATGATTTCAAAAATGAGGCAAAATCACAGAAACAAGCACAATCTGGAATCAGTGCACAGACTGGGTCCGAGCAAACATCGGCATCCTGGGGAAGAAAGGGGTGAGCAAGGGGGGAGCACTTTGCCCCAGCTTAAATCCAAAGCAAAACACCGAAACCAAAGAGTTTTACTTCAGATTTTATCAAATTCAACAAAATGTTGGAAGGGGATGGGGGGGTGAAGCACTTCGAAAAAAATTACCAGCAGGTGCCAGTTTTCCCACTGTTTGGTTTTGTTCAAGGAATAATTGTACATATGCAGAGGGTTGTTCTGATCTTAATATACTGGTTAACTTTCAGCGCCAGGGATAAGGGTGGAAAAGGGATGGGAATTCTGCCATTAAAGGCTGTGCTGTCCAGCATTATTGTTCTAAACCCCACACTCAGGCTGAGTAACCCAGCTAGCCGAGGCAATGCAGTGTTTACATATGCCCAAATTGTTATGCAAACACAGGAGGACCTATGGGAGCAGAGGGAAGAGGCACTGAGAGGCAGCGCTTCTCACCAAGCCCTTGCAGAAATCTGTTTTTCAATGTGGAAAGGGTGAGAGAGGTCATCCCCAAGGAATCCAGCCCAGGAGCCTCCCAGCCTTCGCCTCTCCCATCCTCCTCCTCCTCCCTCCTTCTTCTCCTCCTCCTCTCAAATTCCCCAGCATGGGCTCCGGAGTTAAAGAGACAGGCTTATTACCCAGCACGATACATCCACCGCAGGCTGGCGGATGTACTCGCACAAGGAACCTAAAAAGGGGAGAGAAATTCCTACGGCAGGTGAAGGTCTCCAGTTTGAAATGGGATTCACTGTCTACCCCGGGGTGGGCATTTCACATCACGCTTCCCTGGACTCGTGCAGAAAACAAAAGCACAGAGACTACGGGGAAAAGGTGCACAGGGGTACCCGGCATCATTCAAGTGCAATTATTTTTAGATTAAAACCATCCTGTGTCAACACTAAAGATCTAAAATGAAGAAGTCAGTCATGAACTCTGCAGTCACACCTTTAATTCTACCCATAGTTGGTATGAAATAAATTGTACACAAATGCCTCTGAGAAGTTAACTTTAATGCCCAGAAAAGGCCACAGATTTTCACCAACTTACATCAGTCAAGCTTTCAAAAGGTTATCACTGATGAAGAACTAAATCTTTGAAATCTTGGAATCTTTGAAATATATCCTCAATGCTTAAACAATATCTCATTGCCAGCTGGGCTTGGTCACCTTTGCTGTTACTCTCCAGAAGCAAAGCTCCCCTCCAGCCAGAAACAGATACAGGACCAAGTCCCCTCAACTTTCTCTTCAGTAAACCATCATGAGACAAATTCTATTAACCACTATCATTCAAATTTCTACAGAGCATTAATTATTCTTGTTAGCATTTTGAGTCTTCAAGTACGGCAAAAATGGACTACAGACACCAGAATCAGATGTGCTAATTCCAGAAGTGTCTCACTACCACCACCTCCCCATGGACTTTATCCCCCAGTCACTCATCCTCCCAGCATTCACCGCCATCACTCACAGCAGCCTCCCACAGTCATTGTACCAACTCCCAGCTCTTTACCCTATAGAGGAATCCGCAGTCCCTCCACTGAGATGTGTAACCTCTCTCTGGCTGGATGGAAAGAGAATATAATTCAGCTTTACCAGCTTGCATGTAACTTGAAGGGTCACCAGCAAGCCTTTCACGCCTGGTAGGCTGTGAACGCCACGTGGTTGGGAACACATTCCTGCAGGACACCACCGGAAACATTCCTGCAGCATTGCTCCCTGGGGCGACCAGTTTAGGAGAGCTGGTAGCTAGGAAGTTTTTTAAAGCTAATTAACACATACCGCTCTAATTTCAGACAGTTCTAGTGTTTCCAATCGGAATATTGCACAATGCTGGAGACAAATGGCTTAAGGAAATAAATGGGATCAAGACACAGCAAGCGCAGGGAGTCAAACTCACAACATCAGCTGAAGGAGTCTGGAGAGGTGGGTCTTTCTAACTTTTAAGAGAAGCTGTCCTCGGGTGGAGCGCACTGGACACAGCCTCTGCACACTAAGCTACCTGCTCATCATTTAATAACAGGGCAGGATTTGTGCTCAAGCCATTTCCTACCGCAGGATGTTGATTTCTTATCCACCATCTTCACGTGCCGCGTCTGGTTGCGGAGCTTATCATCTGTGTTTTCCACCAGGTTAGTGAGGTCATCGATGATCTCTGGGGAAAGAGAAACAGGAACGTTAACCTCCAATCCCCACAGCATCACTGCCCAACAAGTATGCGCCTGCTGGAAATTCCAAAATGGAAACCAGCTGCACCCTTTTACTTTCCAGTATGACAGCCCAGTGATCTACATGCAATGAAAGGTCCAAATCCTGGGAAATACTACACAAGAGACTCTGACTTCAGACTCCGTGCACTCTTCCACTGCAAGTGTGGAGGAAAAAATGTAGAGCCTGGAAGAACAGCATGATTCTCAGTAGTCATGGAGTATGAGACGATGGCAGCCAGAAAACAGTAGGCAAAGAGAATTTGTGCATATGCTACAGGAAACTAGAAATTTCAGTCCCTGGAACACAGAATCTCAGCACAGGTCCCTTACAAAGCCATTACAACCCATACAGAATCACCATCTTCACAAATGCTTTGGAGAGCACTCGTCACGGTCCCAACCATGTGACCATGGAGAGGATACATACAAAGCCCTGCCCCTGGTTCAGCTCCTGAGGTAGATGGGTGGAGTTCTGCTTGCACCCAAACCATCCTCTGGGAAAAGGAAAGGGAGCAAAATTTCTCTTATGTCTATTTTTAATAGAAGGGAAATGAAAATTTCAAGCCAACCAATCCTCAACAAAGGATGACTTTATTTTTGTCCAGGAAATCAGGGCAGGTACAGAGCTTGCACCAAAAGGGGTTGTTGGGTTGACTTTCTTTTAACACTGAAAATTAAAAGCCACACTGAGACAGCAAATTTCCTTCCTGCTGACTGTTATGCACTGATTTCCTTGAAGCACACAGCCAGTGGTCCTTGCTGGATATATAAACTCACTGCACCCAAGTCACTTTCTAGTCTGCAGATAGGAACAGCTTCCTTCACACATGATAAATCAAGAGGAGACCAGCACCCCAAACCTGAATGCTACTGCAAAGCATCTTGCTTTGGTTACTCTTCTAGCACTCTCCCCACTATTGATCACTGTCTTCATAAATCCAGTCTACCTTTCGAGATGGAGTGGTGACAGCAGATGTGCATGGTCGTGAGGTGGTAGAAGCCCCATCTATGGAGACATCCCAGGTGAGGTTGGCTGGGGCTCTGAGCAACCTGCTCTAGTTGCAGATGTCTCTGCTCACTGTAGGAGGGTTGGACTAGATGAGCTTTAAAGGTCCCTTCCCACCTAAACCACTCTGTGATTCTATCATCATGACAGGGCCTTTATTCATTACCCTTTATTGTTTTGACTGTATTCCTTCAAACAAGGTATTTCCCAAATATCTCTACTAGGAACAAGGGGGTGACACTAAAGAGGACATTCTGTGTTCTTCCCAAACCTCCCTGTGGCACCTGAATAAAACCATGTATTTGCAAGGGTGGTGCCAGTACGTGACATTAGTTCTTGCACCTTCCCAGGAACATCCATACACCTTTGCTGGCCACTGCTCTTGTACCAGTGCTCGAAAGGGAACCGTTTCCTCCAAAATTCACCTTCCCACAGCAAAAGGTGTTAGGAATGGAGGGTGCTTATGGCTGCAAATCTTACTGAGAACCAAGCATTGCTTTAGATACAGAGACAAAACAGATGGATGATACATCTGGGTAACAGAAAACATAAAAAACAATTGAAATTCTGAAGACACAAAGGAATTTTTCAAAGGCACCTGTAGCATGGAGGTTTGCTCTCTGGGACAGCTGGGAGATTTAAGCATCATCCTTCTGACATATGTTTTTTAAGTCTGCCCCACAAGCACTCCATCATGTCCAGCAAATCCCTCTGTAAAATGACATCAGCATCTAAAAAATCTTGTACTTTGAAAATGTCTATTTTAAAACCCAAGCTCCTGACTCGTGTCCTGTTTAATACTTAATAATACTTAATTCTTAATACTCAGTAATACTACATAGTATTTAAAACCACTTAATTCACACAAAGAGAGGGCAGACAAGTGGTGCTTCCCCATTTCATCCTCTAGATCTAAACCATTCCCCATTCCCATGGTTAAGCAGCATGACCCCACCAATGCTGCCCTGCTCCAGACTCACACTCACATACTGGTGAAGTTCTTCATAAAACTCAAGATTTCATTGCTCATCCTACACCAAAATGCATTTCCCCCAGCACTGGCAGGTACTTCATCTGAACAGCAAGATTTGTTCAGTTCATAGTTGAGACACTAATTCTCCTCCCCCTCCCACCCAACTTTCCCATGTCCAACATCTGCAAAGCCAACAATATTTTGGGGAAACTTTATCTGCCCTACGTGACTCAGCACACAGGAAAACCAGCACAATGCTGCCTGCAAAGGCAGGACTTCTCGCGTTCGCTGCGAAAGGAAAAAAATGTGCCGAAAGTTCCCATCGTTGTCAAGGACAAAGCGATAAGCACGCTTGGGAAATCAGAGACTTGCCTTTGCCAACACTGACCAGACCCTCCTTGAAAAACATCCTGGTGAACAAGCTGTAGCTAAATGAGAACAAATGCGAGCAGGAAAATTTTCTGTCATCATTTCAAAGCCCAAGGCTTTGCAATTGGGATTATGTCTGGAGCCTCTCCTTGCCCATCCCCCTGCCAGATCAACCATTTCAGGACCAGAGAAATGGACTGTGCAGCTTGGGAAAAGCATTTCTCCCTATCTCTGTGTCTCTTGATACAGTCAGATTTCAGAGGAGCAGGGCAGATCACCAAGCACATAGCCCAAAGCTCGACAAGTCCTTTGATATCACGTGCAGTTAAGACCAGGATAAGTGTTGGGAAACTCATGGCACAACCAGAACGTCTGAGCAGGGTCTTTCCCTCAGCAGCTGTGCATGAGGAAGGAGGTTCTTACCCCACCACCAGTTGATTGTCCTAAGACAATCCCATTGGGTTCCACAGGCCAGAGTGGCCTTGCAACCACCAACACTATGTGGAGAAACATTCATCCCTCTACCCCCACAGACAGAAGTATCCATCCATCGCTCTACACCTACAAACTGGGTTCAGTTTTGGGCCTCTCATTGAAAGAAGGACATGGAGGGGCTGGAGCGTGTCCAAAGAAGGGCAATGAAGCTGGGGAAGGGTCAAGAGCACAAGTCTGGTGAGGAGCAGCTGAGGGACCTGGGGCTGTTCAGCCTGGAGAAAAGGAGGCTCAGGGGAGACCTCCTTGTTCTCCAGAACTCCCTGAAAGGAGGTTGGGCTCTTCTCCCCAGGAACAAGTCAAGAGGAAATGGCTTCAAGCTGCACCAGGGGAGGTTTAGGTTGGACACAAGGAACAATTTCTCCCCTGCAGAGGTTGTCCAGGCCTGTCCCAGGCTGCCCAGGGCAGTGGTGGAGTCCCCATCCCTGGAAGAGTTTCAAAGCCATGGAGATGTGGTGCTGAAGGACACGGTGTAGTGGTGCCCTGGCAGTGCTGAGTTAACAGTTGGACTCAATGGTCTTAAAGGTCTGTTCCAACCAGAACGATTCTATGATTCTAAACACCACCAACACCCTGAAGAGAAACATCCACCCCTCTACTCCCACCAACATGCTGTTGTGGTGACACTCGGATTCAGAGCAGCTCTCAACCTTCACATGCATTAAAGCATTTCTCCCCACTCCAAAGTAATGCAGAGACAGTAGCAACATGGGCTGTATAAGGCTTAGTTGAAAACCAGTGATGAATTTCTAAGGTGGGCAGGGCTGCTGCCAGAGAAAACTAACTCCACAGCTAAGAAAGACTTTGGAGCACTGATGCTCCCACATTAGCTCTCAGTAGGCTCCCAAGGACCATCTCTTCTGACAGCTCATCCACCTGCAACCCCCCTTCCCCTCTATGCTGGCAACTACATTTGGGATGAAAAAATTTCTATCACCTCCCATTTACCTGGCTATGAAAGGAACGAGCTCAAAATAAAAATAGAGAGAAACCTGGAAAGGGGAATAGAAAGAGGTTCCCCCAGTGTGAGGGAGCAGACGGGAGAAGCAGGCTGGCTGCTGAAGGGTGGCCAGCGACCTTCAGAAGGACATTTCTGTAACACTGCACTGCAAACCACAGTTACACTGGCAACACAAACTGAGCCAGTCTTCTTTCAGTGAAGCAGGATCTTGAAGCAGAAGATAAAAGCTACCGCACAAGCCTCGTATTAAAATCTGAGTAATTGAAGCCCGGCTGAAGTGGGAGAAGTTTGAAGATTGCTCATCTGTTGGAGATGAGCTCAGACTGGGGCTGCATCCAAAGCAGCATGAGCAGCAGGGTGAGGGAGGGTATTCTGCCCCAGTTTCTGCGGTCCATCCATGGGCAGTGTGTGCATGCATGTTCAGAAGAACTGGGCTAAAAGTGACCACCAGAATCTAAAAGTCTTCCCTGAAATCGTGCTGGAACCACCTGGTAGCAGTGGTAAGGGTGTATTTACAGACAGCTTTAAAATCACATCTGCTAATAGCAAGAAAAATAAAGATTTATGTAAAGGACTCCAAGAGAAGACAGATGATAAAAAAATGAGTGAAGAAATTATATGTAATCCCAGGAATTTCTCAAGAAAAAAAGATCCTCCTTCAGATCCTTTTTCCTTCAAAGGCTTTGATACTGTCATGAAAATCAGGAATGTTCTCTTTTAATTCCTAAAAACACCAGTGTCTTCTGTAAAAAGCTGTTTCTGCTTCTCTCTGGCCCCAGCATGGATAATTTCAGAGCCTCCCATAAGGCAGGAATCCCACCCGTTCGAGCTGTAAGTCACCTCTCCAGGAACCAGCCCATACATCGTGCTCCAGCTAGTCTCCTGTGCCAAGGGCTCATGCCGGATGGGAACACAACTGCAGAGCTGAACCCAGGCCAGGTGCTGGAGCAGTCTGCTTGGTCCACACCGATCCTCTGGCTTTTCTCCTCAAAAGGGCTGCAAGCTTCAGGCACTGGCTTTGCCCACAGTTCTGTCGAGCAGCACAGCGCAGACCACACGTCCTCCATCACGACCACCATCTGCCTTTCCCATATTTCCAACCTCTCTGTTGACATTTCTAACAACCCTTCCTATGGGTTTGAAATCAGACTTCTCTGGCAGCCCCATCTTCTCTGTCAACTCAGCCATCAAGTCTTTCTACATCTGGTCAGATTTTTTCCAAGGGAACAGTTTCCACTGGAAAACCGTTTGACAGATGATAAAAACAGCACATCCCAGAGCGCTCTGCACGCCTGGCCCTTCAGTGTTTTGCCTCCATGATGATGCCCTTTATGCTGAAACACATCCCTGAGCACCTTCGAATGAATAACCAGCTTGCAGCTTGCAAATGAAATCCTCAGTTTTGACAACGAAATGAGAAGCCCAAACCTTTCCAGAGGGAAAAGGCCCTTTTTCCAGCCCATTCATTCACTCCATCTTTCCTCCCTTTCCAACCCTGGTGCCAAGACCCCACCAGTGCATGGCCAGCTTAGCTCTGCTCCAGCAGTGTTGAAGACAGAGGAGCAAGCCAATGGATGGGTCACAAACTCAGACTAAAGACACAAAATTAACACAGCATCTTCCTCAGGAGGGACCAAACAGCAGCAGGTTATGCCAGAGTTATGGCTCAGGCAGCAACACTGCCTGTTTTAATAAAAAAAAAAAGTGGAATTAGTGAGATTACAAATTGCAATGTGAAGCACAGCACAGGTGCAGAGGATCCTATCCAACAGTCATGGATGCCGCTGCTGCTGGCTGTCGTCACCAGAGCACCATGACCCGAGTCACTGAGCCCCAGAGCCCTCCCTGCTACTTCTTCCACTATGGAGCTCATGAGAAAGACAAGTCACCATGGAGAGCCATGAGGCAGCCCATGAGGGGAGTTGACACCAGATGGTGGCAGAGCTGGAAAGCTGTGCCCTTCCAAGGAACACTGTGATTTGTTTTGCAGGGTTTTCTCCTATTCCTTCTCTACTCAAGAGCAGGAAGAATGATCTAGGTGCCTTTCCATCTGATGCCTCTCTGTTTCTATCCATGCCCCACACATCTTTCTGAAAGCATGGCATTGTTTTGGGTTTTTTTAAAACCATTCTCTTTAACTCACGGAGGCCCCAGGAAGGATAAATGTCTCGCCCCACAAAGCAGAACAGGCTCTTGCACAGCCAGAGATCTGCTTTCATACATGACATTACACTGATTTTATTTTATTTTTGAAACATGTAAAAAGACTTATTTGGTTTTGGTAACTCCATCTTTGAGTCGCCCTCATTCTGTCTGTAGAGTTAGAAACCCAAAAGCCAAGTGAAAGCGGCCACAGGAAATACAGGCAGCAAGACACAGCTCTGGGGTTTGGTGGCAGAACAGCATTGCTGACCAAACATCTCCCTCGAATTGCTTGGATTTTCTGTGGATTTCAATTTACAGATCACTCGATAGTATTTATGAGTAATGCACCTCCCCGGTATGGCCCACTGTGAGTCATGGCAGGCTGCAGCAGAACTAAAATCCACAATGCTTTATACTATGCAAAAAACTTAAAGTAAGGCTGGAATGTGGTGGTGAAGCCAGGCAGGCTTCCCTCCCTCCTCCAGGTCTCTGGTGTCTCAGGAGAAGAGTGAGATACCAAAGAAATGAATCATATGTTGAATGCCAACCTCTATACGTCCAAAGCCCATAATTACATGTTAATGAGAAAGCAGCATTGTTCCAAATGCCAGTGGTATGAAACGAAGATTGCAACTAATGTAAGTCCATCAGAAACTTGAAGGAGGTCAGCATGGCGTGCCAGCCTTAACGTCAAGGCAGAGTGAAGGGAGAAAAAAACAGTAAAAAAACCAAACCAAAACAAAAAACAAAGCCAAGAATCTCAAATTCTCCCCAGTTCTGCTGGACGTTCCCAATTCTTGCAGGCTTTCTGAGGTGTGCAGCTTCCCATGCCTCAGGCAAAGGGCTTCTCCTCACTATCCAACTCCAAGGTAATACCCAAAATCCAGCTGGAGCTCAGGCTGATCCAAGCTGTGCTGCTCAGGACAACGGGATACCAACAATTTCTTATCAATGGTATCTTATCAATGCTGATCAATATCTAAAGAGCCCCTGGGGAGCAAGAGGTTGAGCTAGACTCTACTAAGTGGTTCCCAACAACAGGACAGGGGCAATGGGCACAAACTGGACAATGTGATCCTGGGCCCCCTGCTCTGGGTGACCCTGCTGGACCAGGGAGGGGTTGGACCAGATGATCTCCAAAGGTCCCTTCCTACCCCTACCATGTTGGGTTTTTGCTGTGATTGAGTTGTGCATTTCAAGTACAGACCAAGACTCCTCCCCTCACCTTTGCAAATTTAACTGATGCCATTTAATAACTTCTTTGGCAGAACTTCTTGTAAGTATTAAAAACCCCCAAAAGACTCATGTATCCAAGAGAGCAAACCTACTTATTCCTCTGTGTTTCAGCTGTCTCAGTCTTTAGCTCTTGTAATTTCCAGGGGCTTGATAGTCCTTGGAGACAGTCAGGTTGAGAAGACCTCTTCTAGCCTCCTGCTGGGAACACATTTGACAACGTGCAATGTGTACATATTAGTCCCATTACCACAGAGAGGCTAGAGGGGATGTCACCTCCCCCTGCAGCTCTGCTGTCTTCCAGGAAGCAGAAGACACCAATCACCCTTCCCCGGACAAAGTGGAGGGCAGCTGGGCTGCAGGATCTCCTGGCAGAGCAGGGCAAGAGCTGACAGACTTGGTATGCATCACGGAGAGCAGGAAAGGGCAGCTCTTCTCCCCAGTGAGCAGCCCCAGCCTGCCCTCCAAACTCACTTCAGTACCCTGAGGCACTCGACGATGCATCAGGCACTCGACGATGCTCTCAACATACCCCCTGGACTCCAAGCCATGCCTGCTCTCCACCCTAAGGAATCCTTGCAGAGGAACAGCTCCTTCAGGAGCAGGATTGGCCCTGGTTGCCGACGATCCTGACAACAGTGAAAAAAACACAGACAGGAAAGAACAAACTGCTCCAGAGTCCTAGGAGTTCTGCCTGGCCTTTGGGAAGTGAAGAGCAGCCCAAGTGTCCAGCTCAGCTGGCCAAGGGCCAGCACATGCCACCAGAGTAATCCTTTCCCACTGGTTCACCAAACCTTCAGCCCTTCAGCTAACACTTGCTGAAAGCAAAGGAAGCTGTTTGTTCTGCTACAGAAACCTTGCAAGCTGCTCCAAGTACTAAGAGGACAAGTCCAGGACCACCATTTCCACCACACACATTCAAGCAGCCTCACTCATCCATCACAAAATACAGAAGATTATATCTGGGTCAAACTTTGATATTTGTGAGCAAGACAGAACACTTCATCCTCTCAAAAGCAGGTCCAGAGGTGAGAGATGGTGATCTGGAAATACACGGGAGTGACAATGTACAGTCCCAGGCCATCAGCTGTGGCAGCACTTGTCAGATTATTCACAGCTAAGGAACAACACTGAGAAAACAAACAGTGGTATTGATTCCAGCAAACACAGTTATTAGTTAGAGTTGTTATTTTAAAAGCACACACTGAGAAGTTTTCCCTTTTCCAGCTGCTATTTTGTTTTATTCGAACAAAACCCATGGACATTAATTTTAGCTGTACTTAATTGAATAATTTCTCTGGGGAATAGTTCAGGGAGAGTTTTAAAGCAGCCTGTTTCCAAGAGCCATTACTAATTGGCATATACCACAGCCTCAGTGTGCCAACCAAAATACTACGTTTTAATGTTACTGGAACTGCTGGCGGTCCAGATGTGTTGAGAACTCGCAGTGATATAAGGCAGGCAATAACTATATTCACATGATACCATATTTTGAGTGCTCTTCTCCAGTTATCTGGAAGGAGATAATAGTCTCCTTCACTAGATGTACTGGAGTGTAAAACCAGGGCGTTTGTTCCTCCCCTTTACTCCCAACAAGTGCTCTTTTCTTCTATTCACTATGTTTAAAAGAGACCAATATAGTTGTCAAATGGACATTAAAAAAAAAAAAAATCCCTCTTGCGAGAATTATAAAAGGTTGCCCCCAATTTCTAGCACTGACCAAAGTCACCATTGCCACCCACCCACTGAACGGTCACTATGGCAGGACACCAAGCCCACAGCAGGTGCTGCCTCCTTGTAGGTAATGTCTTCTTTTCATTCAAATCCCAAATCCAAGTGCTCCGGCAACACAAATGTAGAGATTTTTAGGCCTGACTATCCAAACTTTCAGCAAAATCTTCAAGTTACAGGGACAACACCATTAAGTTATTTTTCTACAGACATGACTTTGAGAGAAAGCAAGGAAATATTGCTAATAAATAATCATGAATTCTGTGTCCCGAGGAAAGCCTGGAGCACGAGCAGTCTGGAAGCCGACTTATATTTGGGTAACAAAACTCTGCCAATCACAACACTTTCCCTGTTGTGATATGTTTGTCTTCTGCAAACTTAGAGCACAAAATGACAGGAGAGAAACTAATTCAGACTCTGTATTTGTTTGTTTTCCCTTTATTTATTTTTAAATACTGTCTTTGGAAGCTCTGCTTTCTTTCGACAACTGTGTTTTTTCCACGGTTTGTATGCCACTGCAATACTTTGCCACCATTATCGACAGCTTTAATGGTGCACACACATCAGTTGCCATAATTACACTAGGGTAGGAGGTGGAGCAATTCTCCATAAGCCACCACTTGGCTACTAAATCCTGTAAGGGGAGGTTTCCAGTTCATTTCTCTAAACAAACAAACAAACAAAAACCCTAAAACCAACCTCCCTCCAAAGAAAAAGCACCCCAAAAACTCCAAAATGTAATTTGTACCCCATGCAGCTGTTGTCAATCTATTTAACAACCACTACTTCTTAAACTGTGGGCCCATCATGCAATGTCACACAATTCTCATGGGTACCAAAGAAGCAAGCCTCAGTCCCACTGAAAAACAAAACAAACTAACATAAACTAAAGAAAACAGTGAGACGGCATCTCATCCCCTTGGGTCACAGCCACCTTGACCCAGATTTACACCTTTCTCCCACGAGATAAAAATCAATTCTCATCCGCGCTCGTGACCTTGTCGCAGTAACCGCAGTTAATGCATCTACAGGAGGACTCTTAAAAGACAGCACATTGCCAACTATGGGTCTACTCCCAAGAGGTGCTCCCCACACACCCACCCCTCAGCTTTCAGGCCATCTGTCAGCCTGACAACACACCCCGAGCGCCCGACGCTGGCCAGGGCTGTGAAGGCCTCTGTGAGGAGCTGGGCCATAAAGGATGCGGTTGCACGCTGATGGATAACCCACCGAGGCCAGCTCCTGCCTCCCACACAAAGGCCCCGTCACTTGGGAGTCCCAGCAGAAGTTTCCCAAGCACCTTTGAAAGAAAAACCCCTCATTTCTCAAAACCTGCCTACGAGACAGCCCCGGCTCTACGGCGATTGAAAGCGATGATTATAAATGGCCGATGTCATTTTGTCCCTGGGGAGAAAAATCACCGGATTGTTGGGCTGCGCTGGGAGCGAGCCCGAGCAGAATTGCCCCACTCCATGGCGAGCGCCTTCAAAGAAAAAAATACTGAAATTCCTGAGATGTTGAGCAGGCTGCACAGGACGTACCGACTCATTCCTACTCAAATGAAAGAAAACTTAATCCAGAGAGCAGGGCCGAACCGTTCCCAAAGTGTTAACTGTAACATTACTTCCAGCCCACATTTTTCACATTAATAAAGTTGAAAGTTAGTGAAACACTTCATCGCTGCCATGGCCCCTACAAGTGAGAATCGTTCAAGAACTGTGTATTAAGTGCTCTCAGGTTCGAAGCAGATTAAGGAAAACTGGAAAAAATGACCAGAGGTGTTCTTGCATAGCTGGAGACCAGAACTGGATCACATGGACTGCCGTTTGAGAAGCAAAAAGGGAACCCAGCTCAATGGGCTGAGGAGATGCTGACTCTAGTGAGCCAACCTTCCGTGGTTTGTTCCCTTCTTTTTACAGATGGGCAGTGCTGCTCGTAGGTGGTACAGACACACAGACCAGCAACCTGACATTCTCCAGAAGGTTTCTTGGGGTAACTGACACAGTGTAGAGCTCATCCCCCACCACTAACCCTCATCCTTCCAAGGAAGATGTGTTTTCTTCTTGGTTTTGTTGTTTTGTTTTTTGTTTGGTTTGGTTTTGGGTTGTGTGTTTTTGTTTTTACATGAAAATGCAGTTCAGTAATTTGATGAGGACCCTTCCCCAAACAGGCAAACCCAATCCTAGACTCTATTTCTGAATGAGAGGCTCAAATGCCTTGAGCCCCTCAGCAATAATTTCTGCCAACATCACACAGCAGCAGATGAAAAAGTTAGCTTAAAAAAATTCCACTGGTTAAGTCCTGGCTCCTAATCATAGAATGACAGAACAGTTTGGGTGGGACAGACCTTTAAAGCTCATCCAGTCCAACCTCCCCCTGCAGTGAGCAGGGACATCTGCAACTAGAGTAGGTTGCTCAGAGCTGCATCCAACCTGACCTGGAATGTTTCCATGGATGGGGCATCAGCCACCTCAATAACAGGAAGGCTTCCATGAGCTTCATATGGGTCCAGGAGTTGACACAACTATTTGAACAATATTAACATACAGTCCTAAGAAAGATGCCCTTTAGCATGCTCACACCTAAATGATGAAGACCAGTGACAGCATGCTGGAAACACACTAGAAGGGGTCCTGAGGCCAGGTGGAAAAGTTTCCCTCACCAGTCTGTCCCTTATACCCCCAGGAGCTGACAAGAACTCCAGGAAAGTTTACCAAAGCCACACTCAAAATGACCAACCACCTCTGCCAACTGCTAGAAGTTTATTTCTACCAGCCAACAGGTACCACCGGTCACTTCCGCTCCACACATCCACAGTTAAACCTCTTCTAAAATAATTCTGTGTCACCTGAGCATTGAGAGACTTGTTCAATTCCACTCAAGGTGTTTAGAGAAGAGGAAAATGCAGAACCATGTATTAGTGAGTTTTCAAGCCTGCAAAAGACAACTACCATTTTAATAAACATTCAGGTTGGTCATAAGCCAACGGAGCATCACAGTATTCACCACAAGAGCATCCTGCTGTGGACAGCTGCATGGCATTATCCTCTTGGATCACAAACCAGGAGGAAAGCCACTTTAGAATTGGTCTATCAATCATGGGAGGAACCAGCAAACTTGCAAGTGCTTCATGGTTACAGTATTGAAAGCAGCTGATAAAGCTAAGGTCAGCCCAGGCACCTGGGACTAATCTCCAGCTGCCATACTTCATCAGGCTCTGCTGGAATCAATGGTAAATTGCCTAAATTAGCAAGAGGAATACATCATCTAACAGCATGTTCAGAGCTGAGCAAGTACCAGGAATCAGATGCACTGCAGTGAGAGGGCACTTCTCTGATATTGCTGGAATTATGTGCGTCCTACCTGCCCAGAAGTCTGAAACAGCCCAAAAGCATAGAAAAACGTCTCTTGATGGCTCAGAAATAACAAATTCCAAGTCTGCAATCATGGAAAAAGTTCCGATTACTCAGAGAAGTGGTTAAAACAACAGAAAGGGTGGAAGAAGAACTTCCACAGATAAGACGACCTCAAGTCTACAAATCCTGGTTAGCCTGAGCTAATGATTTTCTTTCTTCCCACTTCCTTCCACCAACAGTTGTGCCAACTTTCCACATGCCCTCCCATGGATTTTCTGCAGATGTGGCTGAACGTTCACTGTTTAGTGTGGCTCTGTGCCCGTGGATTTCTGCAGAGCTAGGAAAGGCTGTTAGATGGAGGGAGCCCTTCTACAGCTGCTCTGCTCCTCGATGATTTTCTCCTTTCTACAGTTCATTTGTTGGAAGGACCAAAAGTGATTAATTGGCAAAAGCTGCACAAAGCTGAGGGTTTAGTACCACTGTGCAATGTGTCTGTTAAGACACTTTAGGAGACCGTGGCTAAATGCTGGTTTGATCTCGACGCACGAGTCCTGAATTCCAGCATGATGAACTCCAGTGCAGGAAGGAAACCTTAAGCCTCCACTTTATCAAGCTGCACAAATAACCAGTTTATCAAACTGAAGAGATTACTGGTGCTTATTGTGCTTCTCCTGCAACTGTTTGATGGCTCTCAACACTACCTTACCGCAGCACCAGCAAGAGTTTGTACATCATGTTTTCTCTGGCCAAACAACTTTGTTTCAAAAAAACAACCCCCAAAACAAAATTAATAATAATAATAATAAAAAAAAAAGAACGTGAATACACAAAGGGCAAAAATAAATCAACTCCTATCTGTGTGTGTGCATTCTCAAAGTCATTCTTTCTAATTATTCATCTTACAACATCCCATTTAAAAAAATAAATTACAGTGATACTACAAAAGGCACTTTTAGCCTGGGAGATTTTTTTATATCCTAATTTTTACTTCAGAAAAATGTACGCCATTTGGTCATTTGTTAAAGCCATTTCTTAGCTTACTTGTACTAATCTGTTGTTCCACAACCCAGGAAAAAGGCAAAGATCTTTCTGATGAGCAAATATCAACTGAATATACAAAACATGCCTCTTCTGCTTGCAAAACCGCTGCTCTACAGAGGCTCCCTCAATCTGATCAAAAGAGAACATCAAGCAGATTATTAGTCCCACATAAAAAGCCACAAGCTTTTCACTTTACAAGCCCAGTTTTAATAAATCACAATGCACAGCTCTGCCATCTCTACCTTGTTATATTTCTCAAGGCAACTTGAGAAAGGCCTGCCCTGGGAGATCTGCCCTTTTTAACTCATGAGGTAGGAGTTCAATTTTAAGACATCTGGTAGTACAGGCTCCCAACATCTGCTCTTTCCATATGGGCTGGGAGAAAGTTAGAGATGTTTTCATCTTTTCTTTGAAAGGACAAAGAACTCTCACTGCATTGTTTCCAACCCAAATAACCCTGAAACGGATATTAATTGATAGATGCATTGTATGAATCTTCATGAGCACAAAGAATCCTCTGCCCTGGGTGATCCTGCTCTGGCAGGGGGGTTGGACTCGATGATCTCCAGAGGTTCCTTCCAACCTCTACCATTCTATGATTCTATACCTTTCCCAATTCAGTCATCCTTTAGAGAATCCTGGTGCTCTGGTCAGACCCTTTACCCTGCAATGGGGACAACGGTGAAGAGCTGCTGCAGAAGACCCACAGCACCTAGGCCATGCCCCACACACCCCAAAAACAAGGATAATCTGATTTATAGGCCCCTTTATCAAACTGAGGGGCAACAGTTTGTCAAATCAGAAAGCGAGAAACACTGTCTTTACCAATGAATACCAGAGATACACCATCATGAGGACCTGGAGTTGTCCCCTTGTCACTACACACGCTTCAGGAGAGCACCAGAGTTGGGTTTTACCCCAACCATTCTTTAATCTGCATTAATTGTACAAAGACACAGAACTGGATTATTTGACAAGCTGTAAAAATCTGACGAACATTTGCTATGGGCAGTAGCAGGTGCACCCAAAGCCAGTGGTACCTGTGGCCCGGCCAAAGATGACACGCTTTCAAGTCTCCGGATTTTGAAGTTTCACATCAGTGGCTAACAGCACTATTTCAAGACTTCAGATGTTTGGTTTTGGGCCTAAATTATTTCTTCAAACCCTCTTAAAACACATTTAATCCTTTGTTTTCTTTCTGAGGAGAAAGGTTTCACATCTGGACTGTCAACCTGCATTCCAAAGCATTAGCCTGGCAAATTAAAGCAGCTGAGCTGTAAATCTCCAAGAAGACAACTTGTCATGGAAATCGCAACTCAGCGTTAACTACAAGTCCAGTTCAGCAAGAAAGCCAACAGAAAAAGCCCAAACAAGGCAAGCAGCCCTGAGACAACTCTGAAACTGAATCCTGCTGTCCGACAGCGCAAGCTGACCTAACCTAACCCAGCCCAACCTCGTAGCACCATCTCTGTACCTGGCTTTAACCTGTTAACAGTCATCTAAGGGCCTGCTGCAAGCAACCAGTTACATGGATGATCATTATCTACAAGCAGCACCCCAGTTTGATGGAAGACTGCCATTTTCAAACACGCCTGCTGCGAGCTGAGTGCTCAGTCCCCAGCAACGCCACGAGAGCCAAGGTCCTCATTCCCTTGGACTGCCACCTCTCATGGCTCTCTTCTGGCTATGAACAACATGAGCAATAAGAAAGCAACAAGATAAACTCCAAAGAATTAAATTCTTCCAGACAGGCTTCAGTAGAAATTCAAATGCCAGCAACGCGGATGCAAAGTGGAACCAGCGGCAAAAGGGTGTAAAATGGGAAAACTGATAAAAATAGAAAAATCATAATCTCCCCAGCGCCCCAGGATAACAGCATATTACTGAAGTGTCTCAGCTAACATAATAAAAAGGTGTTAATGTAACATTTTTTGATCATTGCACCATTTATTTATTCAGATTTTTAGATTTATAAGTGAGCTGCTAAAATGAATTCCATTTTTGCTATTAATTTTTTTTTCCTTTAGAGGAAAAGCAGTTTTGGAACAAAACAACTTCAGGCTTAATTCAGCTCTAGAACAGCTTGGAAGAACAGACCAGCTGATCCACAGAAGACATCTGAGCAACAATGGTCCAGTTGGTTAACTCTTCTGTCAGCACTCGCTTCACAAAACACTCTATGGTCTAACTCAATTACTTCTTATACTTTATATCAAAGGACATTATTAAATCTCTCTTCCTACCAAACACACAATGCAGAGCTTTGTGAAGATTATTTCATTCTTTCAGCTCTAGTTCCCTGACCATTTTTCCACTACTCTACACCACACCAAGCAGAAGTTCAGCTCTTCAGCTTCCCTCCTGAACACCATGGCCAAGGCCTCTTATTTTTTCCAGAAACTGGACAAATGCTTTTCATGATCAACTCAAACCAGTTCAGCTGTTGACTTAACAGTGTTACCACAACACTCTGCTGCTGCATGAAGTCTGCCAGAAAATACCCTTATCCTGTAACAACCATAACTGTATCGTGGCCAGCTTGCTAATGTATATGGTTACTAGAACCACATTGAGTCTTTCCTGTCTGGTCCCTAAATGAATAAGAAAACACACAGAAGGTCTGCTCCAAACTAAGACTACTATGATCCCCATACTTTGATACCTGAAGGAAAAAACATTGTGGAGTAGGTGGTTATCTACCCACATCACTGCTACCAGCAACCTGGGCCACCAGAACAGCCTCCTCTATTATTGTGGTGGTATTACCTACCAGTATTTCCCACCCCGCTGCCCACCTGGCACTCTCCACCTCCTGTGCACTGACTGGGTGAGCTCGAGGCTACACCTACACACATATCCGTGTCCAGTCACTCCTGAGGGCATCAGAAGAGAGAGGTCAGGGGGAAGAGACACCCCATGCTGCACCTGACTCCTGCCTTCCCTGGAAGTGATCGAACCAGCCATGCCAACGCTGCTTGCATCCCTTCTCTGAGAGGTGCAAGGGATTACCCAGGGTCTTCTACCTGCACACCTTTCAACAAAAGACACTATTATGAGATTAAAACTTGGCTGAAGTAATTGTGTATGGAAATTCCTTTTATTAGGGCTGTGGATCAAGTCCTATCAGGTTTCAGGGCTCGGGGAGCAGACTCGGGCAGCCAGGCGTGTTTGTTAATAGCTATTCCAGCTGCGGACGGCAGTTTCTGCTCACCTGGTTTTTGTCACACTGAAACAAGACACACCGCCACCTTCTGTGACAGGTATTTTCTTTAGAGTAACACATTTCGCCTTCATCACTTAATATCAAGTGCTCAGCATAATTAAACTGGTTACCACAACACCTCTGCCTGCTGGCATGCACAGATACCCCATTCACTCACTACTTGTGACACCACAGAGCTGCGGCTTATTCCTGGCACGGGTCTCAGAATGGAAAAAAAGAAGCTGTAGAAGCCACTAGCAGAGTGTCTGCCCCAGCCCACAGTCCAGAAGCAGCAATCCTAAAGTTCAAGTTCAGTGCTTGAAACGGGGTGAAAAGCATTAAAACAGGCACGGGACGAGGAACAACAGGCAAGAATTTGACCGAACAGTCGAGACATCAGCATGGGGCAATATTCCTGTAAGCGCTATGGAGCGCTGCCATCACTGCAACCCAGAGGCAAAGCAGTTCCCAGGAAGCCCTCTAGGTCATGTACAGGCTGGGAACTGACACCAGCAATGGCCATCTTTGCAGTGGTATTCAGTGCCCAGCTTAAAAACCTGTCATTGCCAAGGTCCAACACATACTGCACTATAGAGGTGAGCCACTGAGCACCACCAGTAGGTATCTATGCCATACCACAAGACAGAAAGCAAAGGGATAGGAAACAATAGTAGAAACATGGAGAAAACCAGAGAAGAAGGGGCTGAGGAAAGTGAATACACTGGCAGAAAGAAAAGGGATGGCCTGGAAAGCTAGCACATTCCCTGACCTCAAACTTGACTGCCCAGATTGTCTCAAGACAATGTGATTTTCTAGCTCAAGCTGCGATCACCAGGCAGCATCGGTTCCTTTTCAGGGAGGCTCAAACAGAGCACTGAAAACACACCTGTCAATGCCTGACATCCTTCTCCTACCCACACCTGAACACACAGCCAGCCTGAAACCCACTGTCCCTTAGTGACACCCAATAGCATTCCAAAACCTCAGCTGAACAAAACCTTCAGCTCACCCACTCCCCTTTCCTCTCCTGACACAAGCTCTTTTCCAAACTCTAGATGTCCTGGGGTTGCTGCTTACAAGAGAAAACACACAAAAACCACGGCGTCTGCTGAGCTGCTCTGCTGTCAGTGTTAAAACGTGCAACACAAAAACCTAAAAGAGCACAGCTCAAGCCACACAGCAGATGCTGCTTTTCTCAGGGAGCTTCAGCAGCTTCCATGGGAAGACTTCTTTGAGAATAACTTTGCAGAAGCAGAAGAAATTTCTCTTATTTCTTTTCTTGTCACCAGCACACTTTTTAAAAGTCCAGTCTGACCTCTTAGATGCCATTCTCACTGTCATGTGTGGGGTTCAGCCACTTTCAATGACTTTTAAACTTGGTTTTTCTCACTCTCAGCAAGCTCCTTGCCCTCTACTGCAGCTGAAGTTTTAAGACTGGGAGGAATACCACAAACACCCTCATATAACCCAGTGTGACTGAGTGCTTATCATCCTTGCAGAAGGGAAAGGCAACACAAAACCATCTAACAATCCTAGAGCTCATCCTCCAAAAGCTCCCACAGCCAAACCAAACCTGTCTGGTCCCAGGTCAGTACCACAACAGAGCGAAATTCACAGTACCAGCTCAAATCACTGTCAACATCACATCAGAAGGGTCCCTGTCACTGACACACACTGTGTGCCACTGCCAAAGATTGGGCCCCGAGTATCACAAGCAGTGACAATGAAACTGGATACACCAAGTTTCTGTCTCAAGCTCACCACCCCAAGCTTGGGAACCTCCAGCCCTGAATAACCAGATACATGCCTTGGGCTGCAGGTGTTCAATCAATCAGCAAACTATTGTGCATGCCCTAAGCAGCGGCCTTGCTTCAAGCTTTCTTCATCGTCTTGGCCAAAGGAAAGGGGGACTATCAGAAAGATTGGGACCAACTTTTTAGCAGAGCCTGTTGGGACAGGACAAGGAGTGTTGGCTTCAAACTAAAAGAGGGAGATGTAGACTGGAGAGAAGGAAGGAAGGAATGTTTATGCTGAGAGTGGTAAGACCCTGGCCCAGGTTGCCCCAGAGAAGTGACTGATGCCCCATTCATGAAACCATTCCAGGTGAGGTTGTCTGGGGCTCTGAGCAACCTGCTCTAGTTGCAGATGTCCCTGCTCACTGGCAGGGGGATTGGACAAGGTAACCTTTAAATATCATTTCCCACCCAAACCATTCTGTGATTCTACAGTAAGTATCCTGTGCGTGCAGGGGGCAGATTAAAGCCCTGAATCAGCTCAGCACACCAGCCATCTCCTCCTGGGTGGATTGACAGCACCACTCATCCTGAGCTGTCATAACTCCAGAGTAAATGAAAACCAAATGCCAACACAAGTGCTCGTTTTCCGATGTTTACTGGCTGAGGTAATGGCTCCAAGTGAAACCCACCGCTCTCCGTGGGCAGAGCACAGTGTTTAGAATTTAAACTTCTGAAGTCCAGCAAGAAAAAAAAAAAAAAAAAGGGGGGGGGTTGTGTTGTTTTGTGGGGTTTTTTTTTTCCCCCACCTCCCTCTTCTTTTTTTTTTGAATGATGTGATACAAACCAGCTTGATACACAAATAAGAGGTGATCTCATCAGTCCATTAGCCCAGCTATAGCAAGATGATCACTTGGGAAGGGATGTGCTGGCAAGATACCACTGACTGGCCTGCATGGAGCATTAATATGGGGGGACAAATGCAGCCTTCATTACACAGGCAGGACATGGCTCCTGCTTTCAGCCTGCTGCAAACAGTTCCGTGGCATTGAAAAGTGGGATCTGAGAGCATCATCTCTCACAAATCGCACTCCTGTTCAGGGCAGGGACCACAGCCAGTCTCACCACCTCTCATGATAGAAGGAAATGACCTACAGACATCATGTGCATCACTGATTCACACGGAACAGATGCCTTGTACAGAGTGTCAGCCAGGAAAGGAGGGGGGGAAAGCACTTGAAAATTCAGTAAGAATAGTAAAATGTGGTATAGAAGCTTTTGCCTTTCATTTCTCTTAAACTAGAGTTCCATCACATCATTCCAACAAGTTGGTTTTTTTATTTCTTTGTTGTAGAATGAACAATGCTTGAAAGCTAAGAAAGTCCCATTTCTAAGATGTTTCTGTTTTCAATTGAGCAGCAGAACTATTTATTTTCCTTGCCAGTGATGGAATTAAACAATTTGTCTTTGAAAACTCTATAAGCCTTCACCCGGACAACCCCCCCATCTGCTTTTCAGATTAAGGTACTTTGATTTCTACCAGCTAAAGGTTTATGAACTGCTGTATAAACCAAATTACTCTCCTAGTAAATTATTTAAAGCTTACATGTTATTTTTTGAATTTTTCCCCATGGAGCACTCTGGAGATTCAGAAAAGGAAAGGCTCGCTAGGGCATTCCAAATTAAAAATGCCTAACAGGGAAAACCACGGAGCTTCCAGACACTTGGAATAAAAAACCAAAACCCTCAGCATAGTTAAGTGAGGATGAGACACACCCCAGGAGAGACTTTTCAGGGTAAGACTGTTAAAAAAAGAAGGAAAAAAACCAGCCTCCATTTCAGTGGAGGGGGGGAGTTCTTTAAAAACAGATGAAGTTTCATCTGAGGTAGTATTTATTCCTTAGCTGGGCTCTGCCTCACTTCCTGATTGAAAACAGGGACAGGAGAGATCTCCGTGTATTCGCTGTGGATGTCGGCAGCAGAAAACCCGTGGTGGCCAGTGTTTCATTTCAACAGAAAGCTGCCCTTCGGCTCTGCTGGAGCCATGCCCAGAAAGGGATGGAGCATCCCAGGAGCAAACAGGGCAGGCTGGAGTCCCGGCTGGGATAACTGGGACAAGTCCCTGGCAATAATCACAAGCTAATTCCTTTTCTGGTGACCAGTTCTGGGACAATTTGCATTGCCCAGAGAGAGGGGCAGGACAGGCAGCATAGCTGCCCCACCAGCAGCTCCTCTTATAGGTCAACCCCTAAACTCAAATCCTCCATCCTCTGGAGCAACAGCACAGAAATAAGCACAACATCTCCCGTTTGCAGTCACGGTGCTTTAGCAGGACTGCTTTAGGGAAGGGATTTGATACAGCATTATTTGGAGACCACCAGCAATGCACCTTTATCTTCTGCTAGACAGCAAGAGCTAAGGAAAGATCCCCGAATTCAATTATTCCACCCCCAGTTTAAAGACAGCAAGTAGCTGTTCCCAAGAATGAGCATTTGTCACATGCAGACTGTTAAAGTTACAGCCCTGGGCAAGTCAACAAGAGTGACCAGAGGCTCGCAGGACATGTCCCTTCAGGCAGTCCCCAAACCAGGGTACAAAAAGGAAGGGAGGGAACACCCCACTTCTAAAGATCCTCATTCAGAGAGATTTGTTCTGCACAGGGCTCTTCCTGGTACGTTTTGTCATTTATGCACTCAAGCACAAAAAAAAAGTGTGTTAAAAAAGCATCACAGCAACACTGAGCAATTTACTCAAGATGTCTGGTCTGCATGGGCCTGTAGTGGAAAAGACTGACCGACGTGACCAGAGCACTGATTTCCAGCATCCCAGTCCACCAGTTACACTCCCTTCTGCCACTAGTACAGCACAACTAAGCAGAAGTCAGGTGAAATTTTGAGGACCACAGAAACAATCCAAGGCTGGAACCCCTCTGCTGGGAGGCCAGGCTGAGAGCCTGGAGAAGAGAAGGCTCCAGGGAGACATTCTTGTGGCCTCTCAGTACTTCAAGGGGTCTGTCAGAAAGACAGGGACAGACTTTTGAACAGGGCCTGTTGGGACAGGACAAGGGGCAATGGGTTTAAACTAAAAGAGGGAGATTTAGACTGGAGAGAAAGAAAAAATGTTTTACACTGAGGGTGGTGAGCCCCTGGCCCAGGTTGCCCAGAGAGGTGGTCAATGTCCCATCCCTGGAACCATTCCAGGTGAGGCTGGCCATGGCTCTGAGCAACCTGCTCTAGTTGCAGGTGTTCCTGGTCCCTGAAGGGGGCTTGGACTAGATGAGCTTTAAGGAACTGTTCCCACCCAAACCACTCTATGATTCTATGAAATGACTGAGCTATTCAGATTAATTAGGGAAGAGCAGGGGACAGCACCAACTCCCACAAGCGTGACATAGCTAAATCAAACTGATGCTTTCCTTCAGAGCTGGGAGTCCCCTGAAGCTTAGTGGGGCTGGCTCCAGAGGTTCAGTCCATGTCCCCCGTGGCGTTCGAGGAATGCTGAGGAAAGCACGCAGCTTGAACAGCCCAGGGACCAGACCTCTGGCCACAGGGTGATAAATAACTCCTCAGGAGCTCCTTCCTGCAAGACTGGCCCCTGCTGTCAGACCAGCATTGACCGATTTCAACTGGGGGTGGTTACCTGCCAACTGGCCCCTGGACAAGGAGGACCAAGGTGCTGAGTTCAGTGGCTGCGGGTCGCTCTGGGAAAGGCAGCACAGCCTGGCTGAGCCCTGTGGACCTGCCTCAGGGGGATGAGACCCACTGCCTCCACAGACACCCCTCCACAGCTGCCAGCCCTCACAGCCCCCATGAAAAAGGCTCAGAGGAAGGGGGCAGAGCTTGCTTTGAGTCTTCTCTTTATGGCAACCACTGACCAAAACCAAGATGTGCTGCACAGCACCTTGCTTGCCAGGGTGGCATTTAGAGAACGATAAAAAATGAGAACAGTTTGAAAGCCCTTGAGAGCACAAGAAAGTTGTCTGTAATTTGTCTGCCCTGCACCTTCCCGCAAGCTGCAACTCAACCCCATTGGGGTCCCTCCCCTGCTGCCTCCAGATGTGCCAATCCTCAGCTCAGCTGCTGCAAGGACACGGCCCCAGCCCCTTTCACCACCTAAACTCTGGGGTTCAGCCGAGGGACACTGAGCCTGTCACTCCAAACTGGTAAGCCTTATTTCCTCTTTTTACAAGCCTTTTTATTGTTATTTTTTGAAAACTGGAGTATTTGGGTACACATGGTACCCCTGGTCTTTCAATACACCCGCTATGGCTACACCTTCCCCGTGGCTCCCATCACTAGTGGGAGTCAGGCCCCGGGAATTTAGGACACTAAAAGAATTTAGCATTCGTCCAGTCTAGGAAAGGTGCTGATGGCACTTAACTCTCTGACCCCATCATAGATCCACTCCAGATTAACTGGGTTTCATTGCCTGGATGACTCCCAGTGTTACTGCGGCCAAGGACACGGGTGCCAGTCTGTAACACTGGGTCACATACTTTTGGGACTGACGCACCCATGTCAGCTTTCAAAACTCACGCAGAACACTGTGCGTGCTTATCACACTTTACATAAAACCCATGATGTAAGATGTTCCCCAGAGCAATTGCAGACCTCCTGCCAGGGCCCTGCAGAGAACCAGTGCTCTGTCTGGGCCTGCGCCATTTCACTTCCTTTAATCTTGTATTTCCAGCAATATCCAGTACACGAGAGGTTACATCAGCAGGTTCTTCCCCAGATATGACCATCATCAAAACTCTGATCAAAGCCCATCTCCTGCTCTGATTCATTAGGATTTCTTCCATGTAAAATGCTGACAGTCTGCACAGTATAATGGGTTTGTTTGTAATTAAGACTGAACTGATCACTGGTTACACTTCTACCACCCACCTGGAACTCAAGGCATTTCTCAGCCCCCACCCTGCAGCTCTCTGGGATGGGCAGAGCTGTCACTTGCCCTCTTGCATGACACCAGCTTCAAATACTGCTCTACCTTTAAGGCTTCAGAGGTTTCTCCTCACTTCAGGTTCTACTGCTAAAGCTCCACATTTGTTAAGGCTCCTCCCAAGGTAGCTCACAGTCCTGGAATTCTCTCCCCTCTTCTGTTAAGGTCCCTTTCTTTGTCTTGCACTAGAGTTTGCTATAGGAAAACATACAGCAAATATGCAAATGTCTATTTTGCAATACAAAATTTAGATTATACAAGCATCCCTATTAGGCAAACATGATGATCTTGATGCCAAAGACATTTTTCTAGTTTCCAGCATCTGCAGTGAGCAAATCTGGTCCCTCTATCAACTGAACCTCCTCATAAACCCCCAATTAGTCACAGGAGGTCCTGCCCATGCCTTTCTTTGTCTGCTCAGCTCCCAGGAGTGGTTGAGGCAGCTTGAAAACATCCCTGCCATGGCAGCATCAAGCTGTCAGCATAACCACAAGCCCATAAGATGACTGTGACTATGAAAGGGACACGCTGCGAAACAGCCTCTGCCACAAGCCTCATTACACTGCAGAGCCCAGCTCCGGACAGCCCAGGACACAGTGCTGCTTAGGGGCTTATCACCAGGACTGAAACCAGCAATGTGTGATTACAAAGCCCATCAATCAGCAGTATGCATCTGAAAAACTGATACAGGCTCCGAGGAAGAAAAACTATTCCAAAGCATTTAGAAAAAGTAAATAAAAGCTTTTGAGCTCCTAACTTAGGAGAGATTCGAGAATTGCGAGTATCTACAACAGTTCGGTTCAGGCTCCTAATCAACTTATCAGTATTTTCAGCCAGCTCTGTTTTAGCCAGAAGGGGTATGACAACACGGGGAACATTCAGCTCTCGTGGGCTAAAGGTACTTTACAAATAAAGCCAAATCTTCCACACTGCTCAGAGGGTACAAGGGTGGTCACAGCACCTCCACACCTCCCTGGCCAAAGGCAGTGACCTGGAGAAGGGCCACACATCTGAGGGCCATGCAGAGACCCTACTCCAGGTGCAACACAACCCCCCAGAAGAGACATGTTTGGGGAAAAAAAAAAAAAAAGCATAAAGTAAGAGGAAACAGGTAATAAAAGTATTAGAGAAGTGGTGAATTAAGAGAGGAGACTCCCTCCTCTTTTATTTATTTATTTTTAATTACATATTTTTCCTCTTTAGGAAAGAGTAGGAAAGTAATTCTCTTATGCAAGATGTTTTAATTCACATTATCCTTCTGACATCTCATTCACAGGCCCACCAGAACAGCCCAGGGAGGAGGTCAGGGGCTGTGTAACAGCTATACATTAAGCAGCAATGAAAACCAAGAAACATCCCACGCTGAGGACACGCTAATGGCTCTTCCGAGTCAACACAAACCTAATTTACTTTTTAAGACTTGAAGTTGCAAATTTTTATTCAGCTTTCACAGCACAAATAGCCACAAGAAAGCGACCCAAACCCCCAGTTTGCCAAGTCAGGATTATTTGATCTGAAGGTCACTTCCTCCAGCCCCAGGCAAACAGCTTTCAACCCTCTAACAGAAGGAAAAAGTACAAGGAATACTTTTATCGATCTCAGGATACGAGACACAGGTCAAAGACTGAGCGCACAAAAATAATTCACGCTTCTTGAGGAGGACACTAAATACTCAGAAATGTCCTGTGCTGGCATCAGGGGGGGGCAACAATTAATTTATTAGGGCAGATTAACGTGCCCGCAAAACCTACAGCGTTCAGGCAGTTCTGACCTCTCTAGATCAGCTGCCAATATGATATAGGTCCAAAAGAAATTACCCTTTTCTGCTGCGACAGAACAATAAATTGACTTCCTTGAATACAGTGGTTAAAGAATCCAAGTTCCTGACCTTGACTGTTTTACTAGTCGTGTGCTGTGCTGTAGGGAACAATCAGGATGACATTTGCTGAAATGTGTGGGATTTATGATATAATAGGTTGCACATACATGCCAAAAGAGAAAAAAAAAAAAAAACAACAAACCCAAACCTCTTAAATCCAAGCAAATCAAGATTAATTAGCTATTAAAATAGCTAAGAGAATGCAGTGCAGTACAGGTGGTACAACAAACCATCTCACTCTGCACGCAGCGACTACAGTTATTTTTGAGGTCACATCGTCCACGTCTCTTCCATCGCACTCTCACTGGGAAAAGCAAATCTTGCCGCTCCTTTGTAAACTCCTGCTCTTTGGAATTCTGGAGGTTTGCACTTTCATAAACAAACATCACACAGCCCTTCTGTAAGAAGTCCCACTAAATCCACAGGAAAATCCCATACTGTCCGCCTTTGATCATCAAGACAGACTGAAAATGAACTCCGGGATTTTTACAATGATCCTTGTACTAAGGGCGAGGACATGCCACACACATAACCTCTCCACCCCAGCAGTTCGATTTCACTCTGAGTTTTCCCCCCTTTCATCCAGCCCAGTGACTTTTTCTTTTGTTGGTGCTAATTGTAACTACAGGTGTTGGGAAATCAGCAGCTTGACAGATGCCTCATACCTTAGGTGCCATCCCCGCAGCCCAGCGCTTTGCTGGGGACCGTGGCTCTCCAGCAGCACCGAGCGGGCTCCGGGAGGATCACAAAGCAAACATTCTTCTGAAATCATAGCAGACTGACTTCTTTTTTGTCTTCCTACTGCCCCAGGAATGTGAAGGAGTTGTTAATACTCTGCAATCTGCTCGGTTTCCCTCTTAATCCTCCCGTTAAGCGAGGCTCTGCTCACAGGAGCTCACTGCAGTGTGTCCCTAGCAGGCAAACAATGAAGGGAAAAAGCCAATGTTATTGTGAGCCCGAGGTGGAACGACTCGGTTCCCAGCAGGAGATCAATTTGTACAAGGAACCAGCGAGCTCTTCTCTAACAGGGGTAACCACTTCAAATGAGCCAGACTCTCAGCAACAACAAATAGCCTCGCTGGGACACGATCAGACAGCAAAAGCTCACATCCAAAGGCTGCTGTTCCCTTTCCGCTGGTCAGAAGAGAGGCACAAATGTCACCTCCTTTCCTTCTGCATAGGTCCTCAATCAAGATACATCTCCACAGCTTTCCACATCCTACAAGCATCTCTCAGCTCTGATCAGGTGCCACATCATGGGAAAAGATGACTTGCTGCTGGGGTCTTTGTCCACGTTAAGCCACAGCCCGGAAAACCTGAACCGCATCCCTCCTTCCAGGTACCTTCACTCTAAGTTCATGGTTCTCTGCAACATGAATCAACCATCCCTCGAGTTTATTTCCACACAATTTTCAGCAGTGTTCCATTCCTCACTGACTACACAGTTAAATTCAGAGACATTTCAACCACTTCCCCAGGGCTTCACAGCCTTTGGTTTGCTGTACACAGCCCAACTGCAGCATCCAAGAAAACAAGCAGAGGACAGTTCACCAATGTTGCACACCCACATTTCCCATAATACCTTCTGATACATTATCCCATCCTGAGATAACTTAATGACAGATAAAATAGTTCACATGAAAATAGATGAGAGGTGGTAGAAGCCCTGTCCCTGGAACCATTCCAGATGAGGTTGGCCAGGGCTCTGAGAAACCTGCTCCAGTTGCAGATGTCCCTGCTCCTTACAGGGGGGTTGGAGTAGCTGGCTTTTAAGGTCCCTTCCCACCCAAACCTGCCTGTGATTCCATGAAAATAATTATAGAGTGGATTGATTTGTCGGAGAGACAAGGAGGACCAGCCAATGCAGGGCCACTTGGGTATCAAATCAGTGATCCAAGAGCAATTCTCTCCTCTCCAGGCTTTTGGGACTCTCCTTTAATACTTAAGTCTTTTTACACAACTGTTTACAGTTGTGTATCAGAGCTATTTGTTAAACATTTTCCACCACTTACCGGAGAGGGGAAAACCTCCTTTATCCACTCTTGTAGGTACCAAAGTGCCACCCTAACACGGGAAAACAGCTGCTCGGCGAAAGCTTCCTGTGTGAACACCCTGACCCCATCTAAGAATATCAACAGGCAAAATTAGTGTGGAGAAGCTTTAAATCCTCATCAAACCCAGTTTCTGTAAATGCATCCCTGCGAGGGGAGTACAAAAGAGCTGCAGCCAAACCAACCACCACTCCGTCACCTGAGTATTTTCCGAACACATTCGCATCGCTTTTCCCTTTCCAAAAATACAACAAAGGCAGCGACGGAGAATTCCTCGTTGCTCGGTGTGACTGTCGGAGGAGAGCGATCCAGCGGTACCGATACACTGGGATTACACCGGCGGTACTCTTGGAATTGATGGACATATTAATTGGAGCCAGCTGCAAGGAAAAATATCCTCACGACATGATTCATTAGTTTTCATAGATAATTACATCTGCTCATGGCCTCCCAGTGAATCATTCATTTAGGGAATTTTGGGGGGTATTAAATTTAAACGCAGTAATCAGATTTGTTAATCTGTGGGACAAGGCAAACTAAACAAAATTTTATGCGGGGAATTGTTTATACTTTCAACATTGACATTAATTCAGCAGCAGGAAAAAATTAGCAGCGTAACACATGCTCATGTGGGTTACAAATTATTAATGGTGATCTCCTCCACTCCCCCCCAGTGCCTGTAATGGGACTGCACTGATTCCTTCAAGCTTGCCTGCGCTGCAGGTTATTTCCCTGGATGCATCTTTATATGTTACACAGTCTAGTGGCCCTTAAAGATACAGTTTTTTGACAGAATGGAAGAAATAAAATAATCAATACTTGGGTTTGCCACTTTCTAGACTCTATATAGAGCTGTTTTATTATTGTCTATACCTTTAAAAATAAGTTTTAAACACAGCTTATCTGTTTTTATTACTCTGAAATAGCAGCACATGCTCACAGACAGAAACCCTTGAAAAACTTGCAGATCCAGGCCAGTTCCCTTCCAGTCAAGTCACAAGCTCTTTAGTAAACTGAACTCCACCTTAAAAACAGATAATTTTTTTGCTCATTTCTTCTCCTGGTAGCTACTGTGGAATTTTCTATCTCTCAGTTAGGGGAGAAAAAAAAAAAAAAACAAACCAACCAATAAACAAACACAAAAAGGTAATTTTCTTGTCTATACTATTTTTAGTCAATTTATTCCCATTTTTTCTTGAACAAATATTCTTCATCAGCTTCAATAGTTTTTTTCCCTCCCTGATATTTTACTGCCAAAACATGAACAGAAAGCAAACCCTATCTCCTACCCATCCACATCTGCCCAGAGTACATGACCAAAACATCAGAACCTTTCTCCACACTATAAACTTTCTCTCTCCCTCCACAGCTTCTGCTTCTTCTCTGGGCCTGTTTCTCCTCAAATCCATTCTTCTGGAACAAGAATCTGAATTTTAAAAGACATTTTTTCACCAAGCTGTATGCAAGTGAAGTGACTCCAACTACCATGGCAGCCCCAAGCACACTTGTCACCTGCTCCATGCTACGTTGATTCTCACTCCAACAAACCAATAAATATTTAGGTGCATTTGGGACAAGCTGAGGACACAGTCAATTGCTCCAGCTTACCCAAAGATAAACTCAGGGCTTCATCCTCATAACTAAATTTTAGGAACTCCACAACCATAAGACAATGATTTGAACCATGCTGAAGAAAATATGAAGGGCCAGGCAAGAGGTGCCTTATGAAAAATCAAAGAATCCCACAGATTTTTTTTGAAACTAACTCCACAGAGCCTTCAGAGAACAGCAGCTGAGGTTCAGAAGCACCATAATATGGGAAATACCTTTTTTTTTTTTTTTTTTTTGGGGGGGGGTGTCAAGAAACAAAAACAAAGGTAGAGCGCCCCGCCCAAAGACATCAAGTGAGTCCTTGGGCAAACAAAGAATGAAAATCCCAAGTTCCATCCACTAGACCACAACTATTCAACAGCAGTCACAAACAGAGCTGTTCCCAGGTGTATGGGAGAGCGCACCTCTGACACCACAGCTTGGCTACTTGGCTGCACAGCTTGACACCACAGCCACGTGCTACTGCCGAGCGTCCAAAATTAACGTGCAACTTGATACCTCCCCCTTTGGTGAGGCTGCACCTATGCAGTTGTTATTTTCCCTTGTTGAGGTTTGGGGGACAAGGGGTTGCTCCATGGAAGCTGGAACATATTAATATTTCCCCAAGAGTTATTATTTTAAGAGAAAGAACCAGCCGAAGTTAAAAGGTAGAGCCAACATCTTCTATTTTCTTTTAGCTAAGCGTCTGACAACACACTGTATATTTTATGCAGGACCGAGGCCCAAACACCGTACGGTGGCGATAAGCTCCTCGCTAGGCACACGCTGTTACTGGAAAGCATCCCAAGTGCTGCAACAACGTCCAATTTTTGCAATACCTACAAGCTTAACATTTGTGTCACTGCCGTGACTTTGAGAAAGACCTTTCTCAAAGAATGGCATTCGAGGTCTCCACTCACCTCTCCCAAAAACAGGCTGTTCAGCTTTAGCTAGTGCAGCACTGCTTGTTTGTGTAACTGGAGACGCGTCAAGTCCTCTCTCCCGGTGATTTAAACTCCTCCAGTGTTAGAAGGAAAACAAAGAACAAAGATGCTGAACTATCCATCATCTTGCAGGGCGCCCATGGGGAGTAGCTGGAGGAATGCAGCACACCGGGATCCGCTGGCCCCACTTCCAGGTTACCGCCTGCCTGGCGCACACAGACTCCCCTTCCTGTGCACACGGTGAGGACTTGGGAAAGAATTCACCTCGATGGCTCTTCCAGACCATCCAGAGCTTGGCAGCCCCACGAGCAGCTGCCTGATCCGAAGGCATCACGGACTGTCCGATGCTGGTACCGCACGACCGCAGCATGTTCCTGACCCCTCAGCCTGCACGGACAATCCGTGCTCCTGGGGAGAAGGCCAGGGCATGTCTGTGTTACTCTTGTCACAAATTCAATAGCTTGAAAGCAGCAAGACCAAGAGCCAGAGCTGTTTGCTAAGAAGGGCTTGGGTTACTAAATGCAGAAACCCACAAGAGGTTATTTTCTCATTCCCTCTATCTGGAGATCCTATACACACGATTTATGAATTCCACTGACCATGCACATGCCAAGAAGTGAACTTATTTCCAGTGAAAACTAAGATACCAACTTCCCTCTCACTTACTGAGAAAAGGGAGTACATGTGGCATGATAACCAAAACAAATGAGATAAATTCAAGAGAATTAGGGTAGTGAGCACACAAACCAGAGCCAAACAGGGGTCAAACAATGTCCTTGGTAACCTCAGCATGAAAGGGTCCCTGTGCTTAGTGCACAGGAACAGCTTCAGGACAGTTACTCCAAGAAAACACAGGCACGACCACCCGGTGCTTGGCATCCCTGCCTGAAAGGGGCAGAACATGACTCTGATCTCTTGGCCAACAACTCTAATTCCCCATCAGCAGAGCCACTCTGAGCTGAAGGCAGTTTTAAATGAGAAAATGTGGATGCAGAACATTACTCCTTCCCTTATCTGCTTCATTGAATTTTCTTGTTGGAGAACAACTCATCAATGACAGTCGGAAGTCAACTTAAGGAAAAAAAATAAACCACTTTGGGCCATTTTCAGGAGCAAGAAAGTCAAATAAGCAGGGTCATGCTCCTGAAGGATCTGAGCCACAGTGACAGGGAGAGACACAGCAGTGCCAAAACTATGGCTCAGCACCTTGCAAGCCACACCCAGGGTGCACTAAGTGCATCTCATCACTGGGATGGACGAAGACCCAGGAGACAGATGCCCTGCTTCCAGGCTAAGACACTTCACCACTGAGCAGCTAGATGTGTTCAACCTGTTCTCTGCTCTGCAGCACTGCCACTAGGAAGGACACTTTCATCTTGTCCTCCCCTCCAGACAGCACAGGCTTTTTAAAACTGCTGGGCAACTGTCTTCAGGAGAAGGGTCAAAAGGAGAAAACCACATTCCTCTGGAACAGCATCACTGCCAGGCACAAGACTGCAGGACCATCAAACCTGCAGCCTCTCACTGACCCCACACTTGAAAAAGCACCTTGAAAATAACATATATGCATTATTTCAGGCAATATTAAAAGCAAGAAGAAAAGCGGGGCCTTCTTTTTACAAGGGATAAAATACACCTTTTGATTTCTAACTTGCTCTTCAAATGGTTTATGCTGTGCTTCTCTCCCACATGGAAAGGATGAAGAATGACTGGGGAGGGTGGTGGTTCAGGACAGTTTAAGTGTGCATGAAACGGCTGTTCACTCTCTGCACACCACTCGTGCTCTAACAAGTTCCCCACAAATCCATGACACTGCTCACTCGTTCAACAAAGTTTCATGAATTCCAGCTGGAGACTCCTTTTTTCTTCCCCCAGGGCCAAAGGGAAACTTAACTGATATTTTTCATGTTTAGGATGTGGGGAAAGGAACATGGAAACGGATTAAACAATTGGATTTCTCTTCCCCTACTCCTCCTTTTTTTCCAGAAGAAGGGAGTCTTCAAACCCCTAAACCAGATCAAAAGCACAGGCTGCATGTGAACAGCATCAGCAAGCACCGAGTTCATTTATCCCCACTTCACCAAACAGAAGTTATGACATGCTCACAGCAGCAGCCACCAGCTCCTCCAGCTCCCACCTCCTTCAGTGGGCATTAAAAAGATTCAGTTTGTGGGGTACAAGTCCAAGAGCATCCTCCTCCTCTGCAGGCAGAGCCACACATCCAGTGGGACACAGCAGCGATCTCCACAGCTTTGCACTGTCTTAGCAGCTAACTGGCTTTCAGAGCTGGACAGAGAAAGAAGCAGTGTCTGACAGCCCCTGCCAGCAATTATAGGTCTTCCTAATGTACTCAGAACCTTCTGAGCTAAGCTAAACTGGGGAATTTCAGTGGTTACCACTGCCCCTTTGATCCGGAAACACCAGAGGATCTGCTGGGAACCTCAGCAGCACATCTGAACAAGCCGAGTTACCAAGGGCAGGACAACAACTGTGCAGCGTCTGCAGCTTGTTTTCATCCAACAACTGTGAGCGAGAACTGCTGGAACACATCCCCCCTTTCAAAAACCAACCCTCCCGCTGAAGTCAGCGGTGCCAGGCAGCTTGGGAAATGGTTTTATCCCAGAACTAAAGAATGGCTTTTCTGCTGTGTTTGTGTTTTGGGGACATCAGGACGTTGGGGTGACTTCAGGCAGACAATGCAGATATTTTAATGCCTGTTAAAACTGGTTTCCCCTTCAAATTTCTGTAAACACTGTATTGGCAGACTTGTTTAAAAGATACTCCTTATAAATACTCCTGGCAACTCTGAAAGGAGTGATTTTCTTAATCTTCCCAATAACTGGGGTCAGGTTGATGTCTGCTGTTGTTTTTGTAGGTAAGAACACTGATCACTTTTGTAGGTAAGAACACTGAAGAACTGAAGAACACTGAAGATTTTTATGATCAAAAATAAACAGAGCTACTTTTAAAAAATACCAAGTGGGCAAAGCTACACACACACATACACACTCACATCCTAAATGATGTCATTCACTTATCACACACGAGTTGAGAACAGCATGAAGTACAGCAAGCCCGGGACATGCTCTCTTTAAAAGATTCCTCAGATCTGATATTAATGTTTATTTTTCTCCATTATTCACAAAAGTTTGAAAGAGACTGAGAAACCTTTACTACCTTCAGGACAAAACCAGAGAAAAACACCGAATAGCCGTTGGCTGCCACTGGTCTGTAGCCAGGGCACCACACCGAGAGCAACAGAAGACAGGAAAGTTGAGAAACAATGAGACACGACGTTTGTCCTGCTGAAAACAGTACAGATTTGGCCCAGTGGCTGGAGAATGGAGATCAGAGTTTCTAATGGGCGGGAACATCAGCTTTCCTACTAGAGAAGTGATTCCTCAGCCTTGACAATTTTATTTGAAATGCCACCACAGTTGCACTGTGACTACTCACCAGAAAGCAGAGTGAGAAATATGCCTGAGGCATTTAATAAAACTGTAAGGTTTCTTTTAAATAAGCTTTGATTATTATATTTTCCACTGATGTTTGCTTCTGAGGGATGTAACCTTCCACCACTTCACAAAGCCTCTCCTGCCGTTCTCTCCTAACATGAACTCCAGTTGGCTAGAGAGCCAGTTAGGAACCATTCAGCAGCTTTGGGCTTTATTTCCAGTTCAGAGAGGTCCCTTACGCTGGCAAGTGAAACAAAAATGTGCCTCTTCAACATCTAACTGCAACATGGGAAGACAGATCACCAGGTGTTCTGTCTTGAGTGCTGACATGGGGCAGTGCAGAACTGGATACGCTGGTTTCCTCTCTCCAAAAGATAAAATCCATGCCAAGCGTTAAGGGAAGGTGGAATCGGTCCCCGAGGCAGATGTTAGTCTCTCATTAACTGTCTGTTTTTCAGAAGAGCTTTCCAGGCGATAAGGTGCTGCAGTGTTCTAAAAACTGACCCCCAGACTCTCTTGAGACAGTTCATAGCCCTGCCAAGCAGCAAAGCTGTCAGCTGCAGGATTCAGTGGTCACTTGCTGCTCAGCAGCCAGGAGCAGCAATGCCACATGGGGGACTCTCACTCTTGAACTGCTATCACTACTCAAAAGCCATACTAGAACTGGTAAGTAAATACATGCCCAGAAAGTGATGAGAAAGGCTAAGAGAAACCCAGATTGCCATCACTCCCCCTCCTGAGCATATTCCTAATCCTAGTTTTTGTATTTTCCAAAGCAGGAAAACACAGCATCATACAGATCCTTTCCCAGAAGGCTGGAGGCCCCTGAAAAGGGGACCAAAGACAGCACCTGCAAACAGAAGTGTCTTTGCACTCCTTCAGCTCCACTTCCCTAAGCGTGATTAAAGGTTCTTTGTGCCCCATCACACAAGCAGCTCCACAGTGAGGAAAATGAGCTAATTTTCTGTCAATAGCACCCCAGAGGCACAGGAAGCCCAACAGGCTGTCAAGTGAGAAGCTTGACAGCAAGCTCCCAGTGAGCTTCTCCTTGCCACCAGCTGAGATTCAACAAGCAGCACCAGACTGTTGTTCCCAACAGACACTACTGGTGCACCTTAAAGCCACCCATCCCACCCTAGCCCTTCCACATCTACACATCAGCAGACAGATTTCAACGAATGGATGGTGAGTAAAGACACTACAAGCTCCCAGCCTGCCCTGGAGGGAAGTGATACAGGTTTCCCAGAGAGGTGGTCAATGTCCCAACCCTGGAAACATTCCAGGTGAGGTTGGCCAGAGCACCTAGCAACCTGCTCTAGCTGCAGATGTCCCTGCTCACTGCAGGGGGTGTTGGACTAGGTGACCTTGAAAGGTCCCTTCTAAACCAAATGACTCTGACTCTATGATACAGAGCTCAGTACAGAAAACCAATGATCAGGTTAAATGTTCTGTCTCTAGTTTTGGTCTAGCATGAGAAAACTTTGAAAACAAGTTTCAGAAAGTGGAGAACAGAACTGGAGGGGAGGGATTAGAAACGTCTCCAGAATGATGATGAACTCAAGAAGAACAGGAGGTTACTAAGAGTCATTCACTGATTAATTTTCAGCCAACACAACACCCAGATGTGAAGGATCTCTCCTATGTGTACTCTTCTCCCTCTGCCATGCTCAACAGCACTGAATATTCAACCTCTCTGCTTTAAGAATAAGCACAATTCATGTTGGCCAAAGGCACAGCCCTGTAACAAAAAGGAGGAGTGCTCCGATTTTACACGCAAACCTTCAGACCTTCCCTCACAACAGTCCTGTGGTCTCCAGCTATGAAAGTAATTTTCCTTTCATTGCAAACACACCACCCACGTTACCCATAAGCAAAACTATTATAGTTGTTATTGTAAAAAAGCATCAAATGGAGTTTTTCCCCTAAGAAGTGAAGCCACAACAGCTTAAAGTACTACACTTAAGCTAAATGGGCTCTATTCAAGTTCAAGCACCACTACCATTACCTACGATTAGTGAAGCACCATAAAACAGTGGGAAAAACCCAACTGGTCAACCCTGACCCCAGCTGCTCCCCAGATAAACCAGGATCAGCAAACACATAATCCAGCCAAAATTCTCACAAGCTCTTTGATCATTAGCACATGGATATGTACCACGCTGCAGCCTTCTCCTGCTATCCACAAGCTCGGAGGCAGCTTGGTCCCAGTAATGATTTCCAAGTGTAAATACTTATTTATAATGGGAACCATTACATAAAAAAGTAGCCTATGACCAAAGCTCGACCAGAAGGAAGCTTTCCTCCCAGCTTATCTGATTTTCTATTCATTTAAAATATCATGTTTCGGAAGGCTGCTTTCGAGTTCAATTCACGCTGCTAATTTTCTTTGGCAAAACCCCACGTTATCTACAAACACTGGTTGAAAACCCAATTACAGTAACGCGATACCCACACCCTGTCGCATAGCAACTGGATAACACAGGGATACGGAAAATATCGATATTCCAAAAGATCAGCAGGTAACAGAGCTAACAACTGCAAGCTAAGCTATGTCTCTGGGTAAGATGCCCAGGTGAGCTGCAGGAATTCAAGAGTGTAAGTCCAAAAGGAAGAGGCACCACCCAAGTCTCCCCAGTGCTTGGGGCACTGTCTTGGAACTGCCCCAGCCTGGAGGCTCCCTCCCTGTGACCCAGTCCCGGCTCACAGCTGACTGCTGCCGAACACTGCGGCACCAATGGAAATCTCCTGCTTTCCCTCCACCTGGTGATCCCTGCCTCGGCCTCTGAACCCCAGGAAAGGGTGAAGTTCGACCCATCCCTGCAAAGCCGAGGCGAACCTTGCTCAGAGAAATAGCCAGAGAAAATGAAGTGGACAAATGAAAAGGTCTCTGTCAGAGCATCGTCAAGGAGACTTCAGAGCTCAGCCAAGTCATGATGGATTTTTACTTAAACCAAGGACCATCTCCAAGGCTTCAGTCCCCTACATACCTATGCTACAGCAGGGATATAAGACCTCTGCAACTTAAAAGCAATTAGAAGGTTTTTGACATAGTAAAATGAATAATTCACAAGTTTCTTCCTAAAAGTCACCATTTTTCCCACTTTCTCTCACACAACAAAAAAAAAAACAAAAACAAACTAAACCACCAAACCCACATGACAAGCAGCCAGTAAGGAACAAATACTCTTCTCTCCTCTCCGCCCTCTAAGGTATGCCTTTGTTCTCGTGGTCCTTGCAAAGGGAGAAACTGGACACCAGCCCCCCTCCCCAGCTCTGCGTCCGGACATCACAGCCTGGTGCATTTGCCAATGGGTATTAACCCAGCATCCTGGACACAGCTGTCCAGGTTGTCTTGTGTCCTTATTCCTTCTGGTTTCAACATGGCTCTAGATACACAAAGGACAGAGTTACACAGAAAAAAACCAACATTTGGGGATTTTATGCCAAATTATAGATTCATTCTGGTTGGAAAAGACCTTTGAGAACAAGTCCAACCATTCCCCCAGCACTAAACCACGTCCCTCAGCACCACATCCCCACGGCTTTGAAATGCTTCAAGGGATGGGGACTCCACCGTCAAACATTACCTTATTTTGATGCAGGGTCTGCCCAAAACAGACCAAAACTACACTTCTGAAATCCCTGGCAGCACTTGAAACCAGCACTCCTTTCAGTGTTTCTGTCAACATCAAGACGAGATCATTGCAGCAGGTTCAGCAGAGTGGCCGCAGGAAGCCCTGGAGTCTCTGATCCCCAGGTCAATACACTGGGCATCCTGCCTCACAACTGGGAGGAGCCCCATGGCCTTGCTATCCCAGAGCCAAATCCAGCACTTCAGCACAGACAAAGGTATCAAATGAATTCCTACCCTGAGCTTAGAAAAAGGCTGTCGGGCCCAGATGTTTCAGACTAAAGACTGGACTCAAACCAGCATTTTTCAGCAAAACTTGATTCTATAAGAAAATTTCCAACCAAATTTTGATATCAAACATCACTGGAGTTATTTCAGAACAATGTGATCTATGCAGCCAAAAGATATATTTGATAGTGCCCCTGCACTTTGATGCCAGACGGTTCATATCACAACAGCTTTTTTCCTGTATGTGATTTACTCCCTTCACGCTCAACTGTTTCTCACAAAAATCTGCTGAGAGAGAGGGGGGATGAATCTTGCCTGCTCCCATGTCCAAGACCTGTACTACCAAAGTACTGGAGGATTATTATGGTTCTTGACATCTAACAACAAAAGCAGTTCACTGGGGGCAACAAGTACATGACGCCCACACTCGGAGGTCAGCGGGGCAATAGAAAAGGACCAGAGTCAGGCTGCATGGCAGAATATTTTTCACAATCAATAGTTCAAGTAGGATCATACCTGTATCATCTCATCTGGCTTGGGATGCGAAGGAATAAACCACATTTTAATACATCAGCAATTCAAGGAAAAAGCTTACGCTTATGAGACTTATTCCACTTGCAAGCAAGCTACTTTATTATTATTTTTTTTAAAACTTATAGTAATAATTAAAAATGGATAAAATAATTGTGTTGTAAGTGCTCTCAGTATGCTTTAAGATATCAACTTCACCATTTAAAAAGAAACCCATGTTTATGTCACATGAACTATGTTTATGAGTGAAACGTAGCTTGAAGCGAACAACTGTTCCCATTACTCCTATCGCTGCTTCCAGCCAGTCCAAAGGGCTCTGCACACACCTCCTGCAAACAGGCAGCCACGGGACCAATTTCCACATCTGAGTGGGGCCAGGTGCCACCTGCCACAGCCAGGCTGGATCTAGCAGCAGAACTTACAGATATCTAAGCAGTATTTCACCAAGCGAGAACATCACAATTCCCATTCAAACGTTGTGCAACAGAGACCTAAGCACTTGGCTCACGCAGCTTTACCCTGCTTTCTGTCCCTGTGATGGCCAGAGCACTGCAAGCCGTTGTATTTCTGGTGCTGATCACCAAAGTGTTCCCATATGTTATGTTTATTTATTGCAGAACAGATCAGCAGAGAACAAAAACTGCCTGGCCACGGATAAGTATGACGGGGTCTATCCATCTGCCAGAGCAGGGCAGTTCAGGACTGCTTGGTAAGGGAGTGGGCCTGGAGCGGCCTCAGCACCAGTCTGGAGAGGATTTTCCACAGGAGTAGATAGTTTCGGCCACTGTACATCAAGTGTGATCCCTCCAGGCTATGGGAAGGGTTGCCCTGATCTCAACCTACCTCCAGCACAAAACCTGAGCTCTGATCATTAATAGTATAACCTGCTCTACCACCTCACCTCAACTACACACCACTGCATCCAAATTCCCTTCTGCACTCTGTCTACGTGGCATTAAAGAAAGAGGTCTAACAGAAGAGGCTAAAATCCCTGTGTAAAAAAAAAATTAAAAAAAAAAAAAAAAATCAGCTCCCATAAACCCCGTAAGGCAAAACTCTGCACTTTAAACTTCCTTTAAAACCCAACATCCAACACTTAAAAATTACAAGACAAATCCACCCACAGCACTGCACCTATGAATTGCTTCTGTTGTCTCACCTCAAGCCCAGCTTCTCTGGGAGCAACAAAAGCTACTTGATATTTTGTGCTGAACACCAGTCCAATGTTAAATACATCAGCGCCAGTGACTTGGGGCACAATAAGCCATAATCACCAGAGGACTTGACAACATAAGCACCAGAGACGCCATATAGACAGATCTGGGTTGGAAGGGACCTTTAAAGCTCATCTAGTCCAATCCTCCTGCAGTGAGCAGGGACATCTGCAACTAGAGCAGGTTGCTCAGAGCCCCAGACAACCTCACCTGGAGTGGTTCCAGGGATGGGGCATCGACCACCTCTCTGGGCAACCTGGGGCAGGCTTTCAATGCCCTCAGCATAAAACATTCCTTCCTTCTCTGTAGTCTAATCTCCCTGTTTTAATATAAATCCATCACGCCTTGTCCTGTCACAACAGGCCCTGCTAAAAACTCTGTCCTCACCTTTCTGACAGCCCCCTTGAAGTACTGAAAGGCCACAAGGTTTCCCCAGAGCCTTCTCTTATATTCTCCTTGGTGTCTTAAGAACAGGAGAGTAAGGAGTTTCACCATGCAAAGGCAGGAGGAGAGATGAGCTGGAAGCACATGTGGAGGTAATGGGAAAACCAGACATATCTGCTAGAGAGCACTCACCAACCCGCCTGGTGGTGAGGAAACCCAGTTCAAAGCACTCTTCAGATTCCAGCAATACCTCATGATAAGAACACGCCCAGAAACATGGTTTTCTTATTCTCTCCTGTGTTGTAACCATTCAGGTTTCGACCTCAACCCTACAAGTTTTCTGGGAAATCTATTAAAAGCCTATTAGGCATTCAACAGTCCACTCCCTGAAATCTCCATGATGCTGGAGTGGATGGTTCCTATCAAGTATGACTTTCTTTTATGCCTGAATATCACCCTTCCTTCTGGTCATGCCTAGGCAAGCACAGTCACCGACATTTTCCCCTGTAAATCCTCAAAAAATTTTCTGAAAAGGGAAGGGACAGAGACAGCACTACAGTGAGTCTTTGAAAGTATAAAAGGAAGTATGAACTGCATTGCCTTGCCACAAATAGCCAATATTTAAAAACATTATTTTTAGCCTAAGTGGGGCTTAACGGGTCGAGATTAAAACACTGCCCAGAGACAGTGATACGTCATCATCTGAAAATGCTGAAGCAGCCGCCGTCCTGCTCACACCAAACAAAGAGCAGCTCTTGGGGAGTGAGCGGGAATGTGTTTGGCACCCCGTCTCCAAGACAGAATTAACACCTCCCCTGAATCAGCCAAAGCCCAGAGGGACGGTGCTTCAGGAGAACGAGCCGGATGTAACACCTCAATATTATCCATGAGGGTAAAATAAATAAAATTGTCCAGAGCCTCCCGTAACAGTTTCCTGGATCTTCTAGCAAAGGTCTTTCTGCACAAGACACCTGATTTCCTGCCTCTCCTTCCTGCACGTGGCGGCTTCAAGGCTGGGATCAGTAATTCCAGCTGCTCCCAGACTGGTCTGCAACTCACCAAACTGGGGTTGTAATAGAGAACAGCCCCGGCTTGTGCCTTTCTGCTTCTTTATGACGCATGACAGGCAGCAGCCCTAAGAAAGTAGGAAAGCAGGCAAGGAAAATAAATCCCCTCTCTATGGTCCCAATTTGAGATTTCTTGAACGGGGGGGTAAAGCTAAATTAGCATGGAAAAAAATCCTCAGCATGTTGAAATCTCTACAATTACAGCCAGGTTTTGTTTTCTTTTTAAACAGCTTCAATCAAATGCCTGAAGAAGCAGATAGGAAACTCTCTTCTGCTAAAAAGTTGAGGTTTAGATCCTTACTAGAGCTCTCCCTCAGCCCTGCTAGAAAACTAACATCAACATTTAACCAACTAGATGTTTAAGATCATATTTCTTATCAAAAATACAGAAAGGCTTAAAAAATAATTTAGAAACTCCTTTTTCCTCAGCGGTAATTTCTCCAGCATTTCTGATCTCTGTGAAGCCAGATGAAGGAAGACAGAGTCCCCCTCCCACCGCGGTGTGGCTGAGGTAGGGACTGACTGACTGACTGTGGAAAAATCCACCTAATTGAGAAGACAAATGTTGAACAGTTATTTTACAGCTTGAACTGTTCAAGGAAAAACACGGATGGTGCCAAGAGGCCAGACAGACTTACTGTGTGTGTACACACACCAGGAGCTCAGTGTGTGCGTGTACACTGGGAGCCCAGTGTGTGCGTGTGCGTGTACCCTGGGAGCCCTGTGGGGCGTGTGTGTACACACCGGGAGCCGTGTGCGTGTGCACACACCGGGAGCCCTATGTGCGCACACACACTGGGCTTTTGGTGTGTGCACACCAGGAGACCAGTGGGTCTGTGTGTGCGTGCACCAGGAGCCCCATACTTGTGTGTGTGTACACCAGGAGTCCTGGGTGTGTACACCAGGAGTCCTGTGTGTGTGTACGTACACCAGTAGCCCCGTGTGCGCGTACTGGTACACCAGGAGCCCCGTGTGCATGTGTGTGTGTACATTTGTGTACGGACATACACCGGGAGCCCTCTGTGTGTGTGCATGTATGAGTACACCGCAAGCCCTGTGTGCATGTACGGGTACACACCCCGGGAGCCCCGTGTGTGCGGGTGCGCGCACCCCGGCAGCCCCGGGTGCGCGCACCCCGGGAGCCCCGGGTGCGCGCACCCCGGGAGCCCCGGGTGCGCGCACCCCGGGAGCCCCATTTCTGTGCGTGTGCATCTGTCTGTGCGTATGCGCCCCAGGAGCAGAAGGGCAATGTTTTTATTCTCAGCCAGGTTGTGCTTCGCTGCTTTATCCATTTCTGAACATGCGGTCTCAGGTTGTAAAAAAACACCGCGAAAAAAAGGAGCATTTTCCAGTAGTTTGTGTACGCAAAGCATAAGAAATACACACTCCAGCTTGGGAGTATGACCTATTTTGGCCCTATTTATGGTTGCTGAAAAATTTTTAACAACTCAGGCTCAAGATTCCCAACCTGGATGTCTGCTTCCAGATGACTTTTTAAAAAACATAATTAAAGTTTCAAGCCTTTCAAACAATGCTGTTTTATACATGTAGACTGTCCAACGGCCTCAGGAGCTACAGTCCCCAAATGCTTTCACATTGGGACACACAGAAGTTAGAGGGAAACGGAGACAGACACAGAAGGGGAACCAGTTGAGCAAGCACACTGGAATACTGACGGACGGTTTCAAAAGGGAGGATTGGAATCATAGAATGGTAGGGGTTGGAAGGGACTGCTGGAGATCATTGAGTCCAACCCCCCTGCCAGAGCAGGATCATCTATAGCAGGTCACACAGGAACAGATCCAGGTGGGTTTTGAAAGTCTCCAGAGAAGGAGATTCCACAACCTCTCTGGGCAGCCTGTTCCAGGGCTCTGTCACCCTCACAGGAAAGAAGTATTTCCTCATGTTAAGGTGGAACCTCCTGTGTTCCAGTTTGTGGAAGAAATATGTGACATTCAGAAGGGAAGATTAAAGATCAGCTCAATAAAAGCAGCAGAATAAGAAATCTGAAGGAAGGCAAGTTGTAGGACAGACAGGAAAGACAGAGCTAGAGGTCACAACAGAAAATAAGAAGCTATCCGGTCCATCTCCTGGTCTAAGCTCAAGCTATCACGAATAACTCACATTCTTAAAAGATGTCCCACTACAGGGATTTCCCAACTTCCTAACACAAGCCACTTCACTGTGGATGGAAGGATTTTTCTGCTTTTGATCTTAACTCAATCCCGTTGCCAAAAGCCTTTTCCCTCCCCTCTCGAACCAGGTTGTTTCATTCTTCAAGAACATTCTATTCCCATCTCAGCCCTATTTTCTCTAAGCTCAGCTACCCCCACAGGTCATTTTCCCTGGAGTCCTTCAAATCATGCTTTTGCCCACCCTCTGTGCTCTCCCCAGGTCCATGTTACCTTGAAGAGATCTGGCCCAACCTGCACAATGTCTCCTCCTCGGTGCCAAGTGGAAGGATTCTGTATTCTCCAAACAACACTGTTTTGTACAGAGCTTTTCCCACAACTTTATACTATTTGTTCACGTTGAAGAGCTGACCCTACAGACTGTGCTCATCTTTCATTTGACTAAACCTTACAGAAGAGTCATCCTTTGCAGGCAGCCTGACTGAATTTCACCCTAGTTTCTCAAGACCATTCAGAGGAGTTCCAGCATTACTCCCAATGTAGCTGCAGCCTTTTCTGCCTTTCTATGACACAGGAGCTGAGGAAGCCCACCGTGGACTTCATCACCCACGGCCTTAACAGCACTGATGAACAGAACCAGACCGACCCATGCAGCCCAACTCAATACAAACTTCTATTTCAACTATGAACAGCCAGTTCCTAATTTCTGAGTACAATTACCCAACCAATGACACATCTGTTGAAGATTACTCATTTGAACCGATGCTTCCACAGACTACTTACAAGAAAATCTCAGTCACCAAAGCCATTCTTAAGTCAAAGTGACAGCTAATTCTTTTCCCTACTCATAAAGCTCTTCCACAGAGTAAGTCCAAACTCATTTGACACAAGTGACTCTTAGCAAGGACTTTGAGAGCCGCCACAGACTTACCAGCTCAACAGTGTTCACAAATGGTTTGTTTTGCTGACCAGAGCTCTCCAGCAGCATCTGACTGCTAGAAACCCATCCCACCAGTGCCTGAAAGAGAGCACAAAGATGCTTACTCCTTATTCTTACCTCTGCTGTCAGCAACCACCCGTGAAGGCTACAGGCAAGACATCTCACACCTCTCTCATGCTGCTCCACATCATGCAACACCAGGAAAATTACCCCGTCAGCCTCCACTGCAGCGGTCCCTGTGTCAGTGTTCTCATCTGGCTGCTGACCCAGGCTTAGAGACAGATCCACACTGCACTGGCTTCCCTGGTGTTTTCAGTTTTATTTTTAAGAATACCAAGAAATTTTTCAGATAAATAAACACAGGAAACACCAAAGCAGCAAAGTCATGTATGCTGGTTTGTGTCGATACATTTTTCAAACTGAGCATAACCTTGGCCTTCCTTACACAGCCACTTCAGCAGGCAGCTCAGGAGGTACTTCCTTGACAGGTAGCAAATATTTTGTTTTATCCTCACCACCCAGCACAAGGCTGCATTCCTTACAGACTGCACACAGCTCCACCTCTGCTCTACAAAGTTAAAAGCTTCCTCCCAGACCTTCCAACAATGGTCCTCCTTACAGTAAGTATGAGTGTATTTTGATCTTGATAGTTTCCTTGGGAGATGAAACACCATCATCCCCAACTCTGAAGGAAAAACAAGAAAATTAATAGCTAAGGCTTATTTTGGATGTTCAGTAAAAACCTTCTTTTTAATAAAGCCACATATAAACTAAATCTTATCTACCCTTCCAAATATATTCATATATTTCAGGTGGACTCAATGATCTTTTACAACCTAAATGATTCTATGACTCTGTATTCCCAGCACTTCATGGGGACTGGACTAGATGACCCTTAAAGGTCCCTTCCAACCCAAACCATTCCATGATTCATCACATCCAGAGCACAGTCCACTGCAATTCCCATTGAGTGACAAAGCTCTAAACCTTAGCAAACTAGATCCTGTGATGCCAACGCAGACACACAAAAGGGAATCTCTGGGTTAAGAGGGGTTATCCACCATCACATGGAGCTACCGTGCAGGAGCAGAGAGTGTCTTAGAGTATAAGGCAACATTTATCTGCTACTGCCACAAAATCCTCTTAGAACCCTTGCCTTATTCACTAAACATTGTCCCACACCTGGAAGAAATGAGGCAGAGACCTTACAAATTAGTTTTCTCACCACATATGCTTGATTCAACCCCAGAAGAGATCGAATCCCGCACACAAAATGAGGCAGGACCTGCAGAAAACAGCATGCAATTGGTTTAAGCCTGGAAATACACTCAAGAAGTGCCATCTAAGCTCAGTTTTGCCATTCCCCAACTTCTGAATGTTCACATTCAGACTAAACATTCCACTTCTTAGATCACTCATGACAAAAGCAATGTTTTACCACGGGTGTTAATTTTCCCCCTAAGAAGGGTTCAATCCAACTGAGCAGCATGCAATAAACTCGCAACACTTCCCGAACAAAGCTGAAGCTGTTTCTATTCCATACGGTAAGCTTGGGAAGCAAAATAAAAATCTGTCGTTGCAGTATGAGGTCAGTCAGGCCATGGATGGTTATTTTACCTCTGAATATTAAGAACATCTGCTTCTTTGGAGAGGATTTTAGAAAACCTGAACCTGCCGGTGCTTCAGCCTCTCTCAAGGAATGCTGAACACTTTCAATTGCCAGCGACCTGAGGATTCGAGCCATCTCGGAAGGGGGTCAAAGCAAGCAGGGTTATAACTCTATATGATGAGAACATAGATTGTTTAGACAAGATGATGAACATTTTTTAGAATTTAATCTTTAATCACTTCTTATTTACAAGCTAATCCTAACAATGATGTAATATAGTCACAGTCCCACTGGGTTTAGTCCTGCAACTCAAACATATGCCATACACAAGGCTAATTAGTTTGTATTAGAGCAAAAGTGTTCTTAATAAACTGAAATGTGAAATTACTTTAGAGTCCCTTTTTGATTGTGCAATATCCATGTAAATCATCTTTAGGAGAAGCATTTCACTGTCCATGCACTGACTGGACTGTCTGCACCAGACATGACAAACCTGAGGTTGAACAGCGCCCCGGGAGAAGGGTCATGTCCCTGCTGCACTAATTCCCGGTTCTGTTTTCAACAAGTCTCTGCATCACCAAGAAGACTTTCATGCACCTTCTTTGATTTTACAAGAACACTTCTCTATATACTCTCTATATCTACTTACTTCTCTACTTGCTTCATCTCAGGAAGTGTTCAAGGCCAGGTTGGATGGGGCTTTGAGCAACCTGGTCTAGGGGGAGGTGTCCCTGCCCGTGGCAGAGGGGTTGGACTAGATGATCTTTAAGGTCAGTTCCAAAACAAACCATTCTATGATTTAAATTGTGCAGATAGCAGCAGCTAGAACAGGGCTCCAGACGCAAGTGAAGTCTCTAAACTGCATTTTGATGGAAGTGTCAAGTTAACAAAAATTATAGAGCAGGCAAGTCACAGGCTGGGGCTATTGAACTGGCACCAAGTGAAAGGTTGAGCTCAGTCCAGTCATGACCAGAGGTGAGACAGCAACCTTTAATTGCAAAGCTATAAAAAAACCAAAACCAAAAACACAAAAAAAGCCCCAAAACACAATGCTTCAATTTTGGGTTGGTTTTAGAAATTTGATTTTGACAAGAAATTAAAAATGTTACATAACCATGTAATTAAAGGATCGTTATGAGAGATTGTTTACTTAAAATGATCCATTTTGATTGAGAACATCCTGGATATTCACTCCGTGTACAGCATTCCCTCAACCAGTAAAAGGACATAAACACTGGTCTGATTTTGTAGCTCATCTATTTATGAACATGTTTATGCTCTGATGTGAATTTGAAGGGAGCCAGAAGCAGAAGAATCCATCCTCAGCAATATGCTAAAAATGCCAACCATGACAAACTTTGGGAGCTACCGCTACTGCCCACCCAGCACCGGGTACAATCTTCTCATATCACAGTGAGAAAACATCTCTGTAAGGGTAAGCAAACAGCACACAGGATTTCTGAAAGCATTCTTCCCAAATGATTGTACTAGGTTAGATTGCCTCATCACCAGGGCCAGAGGCCATTTACACTATTTTTTTTCTTTATTATTTTACTTTATTTTTATGGAACAGATGAAAGGATTACAGAAAGTTTTCTGGGGCCGAATTTGGAACTAATGATGGGAAAATTCTTTTGCTAATCCCCCATCTCTCCCACTGCTAGTAACTCTTGAGGCTGGAAAAAAACAACGTCTCCTGGTACCCTGCTTCTAACTTTGCTCAACAGCACAAAATACAAAGCTCAGGAGCTTTGGAAAGGATCACCGGCTTTGAGCAGAGCCATTAGATCTCAAGGACAGAGCTATATGAAAACCTGAATAAAGGACAACATGAGACTCCAATTAAAACTTGGACACATTGCAACAAGACCAAAGGATGGGACTCATCTGCTCAGGGCAGATGTCTGCAAAGGAACCATCTCCATCCAAGCCCAGGGTCAGAAAAACAGGCTTTTCCAGAACACACTGCCCTGCTGTGGGATGAATGTGTCAGGCAGGCTGGAGGGATTCCACCTCAGCAATCCCCACTGGTGTCTGCTGACCACAGAGGAAGCTCAGAAAGATAGGCCAAGAGATAGGCGTTGCAGGGATGTGGAGCTGAGTGAGGCCAGCAGCACCCAGCCTGTCCACGGAGAAGGACTCACGCTCCTGGAGAGCCCAACAACCACCACAGCTGGGCCCATCTGCTGGATGGCCTCCACAAACCTCGAGCATTGCTCCTCATCACTGCCTGGCAGCCTACCAGTGAAGGAAAACAGATAACCACCAAGTAACTACCCTTCTAAAAGCAAGGTTTAATCATTTGACGGTCATTCAAAAAACACAAAAGAATTTACACAAACCAACTCTACTCAAGAAGTAAACTTTGCATAACTAATCAGGATGCCTCCAATACTTGGGCATCTGCAAATGCACAGCTACACCAACTGGCATTCGAGGGAAAATGCCTCGGGCCACCTCGAAGAGCTGGGAAGTGTAAATATCTCGACCGAACAGAGCCCGAGCTGCCAGGGAAGGTAAAAAGCAGCTCTGAATAACAAGTTGTCTGGAAAACAAGTACAGCTCCCCAGCTCCATAAAGTCTGGTTCATTAACTATCAGACATTATCAGCTACTTCTGAATTAAGCCATATTTTATCATAACGCCAGTACAAGCAAAAGGCACCTAATTAGTTGCAGAAGGTGGGAATGTCCAAAGCAGGTTAGGGAAGTGGAAGTCAAGCTTCCCACAGAAAACGGTCAATTTGGTGGAAAACTGGACTTGAATAAAAAGAAATATTGACGCAGCACTTAATGAAGATGAACTTCCCGTGCCTCCCCATGATACAGATGATGCCATTATCACTCAACACTAGGAAGGAAAGAGATTCCAAGTCAGGGGAAATTACAGGGCAGTTATCCTCATCAGCCTGACCATGGAGCAGTGACATGGGGCTGGCAGAGCGCCTGGGAAAGTCTGTACGTAGTTAAGCACGGGACATGAAATAAGATGTGCAAAGGGAAAGCAGGCCCTGGAAAATATTGCTAGAGATTGTAGCTTTTCTGGTGTGCCAGTGGCAATCAAGTGCCCAACTGTATCCTCCTGTGTCAGTGAAAAATGAAGGAAGTGCATAAAGTCAGAGAAAATCTGGTAGTTCCGTTTGCTTGGTAGTGATTGAGCCATGGGCTGAGTGATCTGGTCCCTGTCTGCAGGAGTCAGACTACTTCCTACTCTTTTCAGACTGCTTAAAGATCTACAAACACCCCACTCAGGATGGCTGGTGGGTTTTATTCTTGTGAGTCTAGGACAGTGAAAAGCAGATCCTCTGGATCTAGCTCATGGTCAGCAACGGGCCACCCTCAGCACTTCCTATTCCAAGCACCCAGAAGAGTTTCCATCTTCCAAGAAAGAATTGCCTGGAGCTTAATAAAAACCAAACCAAACCAAAAGAGGTCACATGAAAACATTAAGAATTTTGGTCTAGGCTTTGTAACTATCTGTAAGACAACCAAAACTGGCATTATTTGTAAAGAGGAGGGTTAAACTCATTCCCAATTTCACAGATGTTTCAAGGCTCCACTGCTAGAAGATCTCTGCCACAGTCACACAGAAATGAGATGGTACAATGCACGTTACCTTCAGGGTCCCGTGAACGTAAGGATTTGGGGAACCTTCCCCTACCCCCACCAGGGGGAAATGGGACACAGATTGTATATTTTCCTGACGAGAAACGAAGGTTTCACAGAGAATTACTAAACATGCTCAGGCTTCCCACCTGTTTTCTATTTAGAGCAAAAAAATGCAATTAATATGACTTTTTAAACAACGGTTAATGGAAGGATCTTATGAAACCGAGATTTCTAATTGAAAATGTCTTTACTCACATGAGGCAGAGGATCAAAATATGACAAGACCACTAAGCACAGTTTCTCCCAGCTGCGCAAACCATTTCTTAACAACCTGAAGATTAATAAGCAGAGACATTTCCTATCCCTCCCGGACTTAGCCGTGTGTGCAAGGCGAACACGAGAAAGCCGCCCTCTTCCTTCACTCCCAGTTGGAATAGAGCTCCCAAGTGATGGGATTCACATTCTGTGATTGTTAACACGGGAACCCCTCACTCTGAGCAGACGTGCAGAGAAATACAAGGGGGAAAAAAAATACAGGTCCAGGAAGGAGACGATTTAAGCGTATCATTTATTAGCAAATAAAAGGACATTTACCTTCTCAGTGGTTAAGCACAACACAAGCCGAGGCTGAACCATATGGCTCAAGCCTTTGTGCAAGGGCGAATGCTGGCAGGGTGCCAAGGCTCTAATTGAACGATTACCATATCATAAGAAATGAAGAAGTCAGGAAGAGTGGGGGATCTGCTCTCCAAGGGACGGTTTATGTCATGCCAACAATTAAGTGAGTAACAAAGCACATTTAACAGGAGGGTAATTCCACCGTTTGGATCCTGGCTCATGTTAAAGGTACTTTTCTAGTTCAATGTTGGACTTAATTTGATCCTACATTCAATGCCATGAAATCTTTGAAATCCAAATCACCTGCAGCAAACAGTATGACACTTCTCCTTTAACTGCTGGTTCAAGAGTTTTACATTCATTTAATAAGGAAAGACAGGGAATAAGTGTGTTGCAGAATACACTCAAGTGAAACCCAGCAACATCTAAAAGCTTACCACAGAAACCAGCATAAAATGGAAAAATGCCAGAGATCGAGCATAAAATTCATTCTGTAGTTTGCACAAATAAGGACAGACCTCTCCTTCCAAAAGGCAGGCTTGATAAAAACATACCAAGTGTTACAGGTTGTACCCCTGACACGGTATGTAATGAAACACAACAGCAACCAGGTCATGAAGAGATAGAACCTGCAGCGCTTGCTCGTACGTAAACCTTCACAGACTGGCCTTGTTACTTTGTGGGCAAAAAGCAGGGTGGTTTTATGAGGAGTACCAAAAAAAAAAAAATCATAATCATACATAAAAATGAGGCAAAAGGAGTCTCAATCAATCTTGTTCTTACCGTTCTGTTCATCCAACTCATTTCCAATTTCCTGACCCATTTGCTTTTGCCGGGAGATGATTGAAGAAAGAGCATCGAGTCCAGCATCTTGCTCTGCACCGGGAAAAAAAATAATTTACATTAAAAAAAAAAACAAAAAAACAAAAAAAACCCCACACAACAACAACAAATCGCTGATATACCAGGTTATGTACCATCAAAGATGCACAAGTGAAGAAAAATATTCACTCTGTGCTTAAAAAGTTAAAACATATTAAGAAAAATACAACGCAACATGAAAAGGAATCCTTATGGCAAGAGCACTCTTAAAATAATGTGAATGATGGGTAATTAATTTGCTCTGCTCATTGAGCTGGGGGTGTCCCCACTCAAAAAATAAAAAAAATCCCAGAATTCAACATTCAGCTGCTACTCAATCACAAATGCAGGTTTTCTGGCACACACGGAGATCCCTGATTAGCCTATTTAAATTTTCCAAGAAACTTTTAACATGAATAAAAGACAAACAGGTGATGCGAACACCAAAGAATTCAAATAGGTTTTTAGAACTGCAAGAGGAGATGCAATGGAAGAGGGGACAGAAGGGACACCAGAGGCAGCTCAAGGATGATGTCAAGAACTGTATCACCTCCGCTATTCCAGTCTGCAGAGACCACACACAGTCCTTAGTGGGCACCTTCACCAAACACTCAGCTCTCCTTGGCCAAAGCTGTTGGGAAGCAGGACAAAAGGAGGTGCTGGAGGCTGGACTGTCAGTGGTGACACAAACTGCAAAGGAGCAACGTGGCACAGAGCAAGACAGCCAGATGCGGTGCTCCGGGAGTCAAAACTGGTACAAGGGGGCTCCCTTCCTTGCACCAGGATGAAGGCCTGGCCCTCAACATCTCCTTCAGCCTCCCCAAGGACACCCATGGTGTCATCAAAAACTGGAGCTTCAAGTTTCTTCTGGAGTATCTGACCTGAGTCCATGTCACTCTTCTGAACTCCTGAACTGTAGCTCTAAATGTTGTTTCACATGCAGACTAAAGCAGGACTGATCTGGAGTCTGATGGCATTTCATAACTTCCAGTACTTGAATCACACAGAAAGGACATCATTGACCACTCGATGTCCTCAGGCTGAGGTTTTCCAACACTTCCAAAGTTAAAGATTCCTTACAGATGATGAAGACCAACATCTAAAGATCTTTTTTAGGTTAGTTCTAGTTGAAGATGTTACATGGAGCTGTGGTGCTGAGGGATGTGGTTTAGTGGTGACCTGGCAGTGCTGGGTTAACAGCTGGACTCAATGATCTGAAAGGGCTTTTCCAACCCAAACAATTCTGATTCTGTGGCACCTACAGATAATAAAACTTCAGCACAGGTTATTGCCCTGACTTTCTAATAAGGGCTCCTCTCAAGAGTCCTTTGCAATGCTCATTAAAACCAAAAAAACCTCTTGTACCTTCTATGATCCTTCGCTGCTGCTGCCTGAGATCATCAAAGCCAAGCCCTCTGGTCTCTTCAGATTCTTCCAAGAGCCACGGGTTGGTTACACCTCGTTTGACCCCTCCTGTCATTAGGCTTGACCTGAAAATAACTTCAGTCAGAAATTTTCAACACAAACCCCACTCATGGTATAATCTGTGCTCACAGACTGGCGCACAGACAGAAGTGTATGTATTTGCCACACTCCAAGTGACTCTCTGAAATCACAGAAGAAATTAGGCAAAAAGAATCTGATGACTTCCAATAACAAACACATCATCTTGCAGGTTCCATAACACTGCCCAGAAATAGTGAAGCAGGGAGAGAATTCATTTTGCAGTTCTATGGTGAAATGTAAACGATATATTGTATAATAAAAGTTTTCCTGGAGAACACACCCACAATTCAAAAAGGCCACAGGAGGAGAAGCAACTGGGAATACACAGATAATATTCATGGATCTGCTGTGGAATCAGAACACACACAAAAACACCGAGGCACAGCCTGAAAGCTTCCAAGAGTAAAAGGATCAACACATTAACACAGATGCAAATCTGATGAGACAACTGATTTTTCTTCAGTCCCGGCCAAAACTAAAAGGGAACATTTCTGCATTTCAGAAACTGTAGGTGGAAGTCACGCAGTTACTCTCCTGCGTTCCCTACTCGGCCATACCCAGGAACAGGCAGCCAGGCAGACATGCTCTTAAATGAGAGAGGGATCACATTATGGGGTTTCTTTAAAAAGAATTATGACTCGAGGTTGTTCATGTTATAGACACTTCCCTGGTTACAACGGAAAACATTTTTTTCATGTCTAGGGCACATAAATTCAGGTAATAAAATGTAATGTCACGTAAATTATTTTTTCTCAATACCAGATTTCTGGTGTCTGCCCTTCACCTTTAAATGGGTTTCTAATTAAAAGCTATGAAGATGTGGTGCTGAGGGACATGGTTTAGTAGTGACCTGGCAGTGCTGGGTGAACTGTTGGGCTTGAAGATCTTAAAAGATCTTTTCCAACCTAAATAATTCTATGATTTCTACAAGAAAAACATTACACAACAGACTGTGAGCCACCTGAACCCAAAACTGCAACTCAGATTTGGGGTAAGACTCATCATGAGATCAGTTCCTCAAGAGCAATACAGAACTGAGAGGTTTTGCTTTCTGCTTTGCCTTTTTTTAAACCCATTTTTATTCTCATTTCACCTTGCCCCATTTTTTCCCAATGCTGTTCCATGAACTGAAACAAGAACAAGGAACATTTTTAACACCTCTCATATTCTCATAATTTTTAATTACACCAAGACATAAAATTATTTAATTGGTTTTCTTTTGTTTAATGTTTTGTTTTGGGGGTGTGTGTGTGTGCACGCAGAGTGTTTTTAATTGAGTCCAGGTCCCTTATCTGTGAGGTATATCACTGGATGGTAGGGGCTGGAAGGGATCTCTAGAGATCAACTCATTCAACCCCCTGCTCCAGCAGGGTCACCCAGAGCAGGGGGGACCAGAATCACATAGTCCAGGCAGGTTTGGAGTCTCTCCAGAGGAGGAGACTCCACAACCTCTCTGGGCAGCCTGGGACAGGCTCTGCCACCCTCACAGCAAAGAATTTTTTCCTCCTGTTCAGATGGAACCTCCTGGGTTCCAATTTGTGCCTGCTGCCCCTCATCCTGTCACTGGGCACCACTGACAAGAGACTGGTCCCATCCTCTTGCCTCCCATGGGCCCTTTAGCTATTGATGAGCATTGATCAGATCCCTTCTCAGTCTTCTCCAGCTAAACAGCCCCAGGGCTCTCAGCCTTTCCTGGCCACAGAGATGCTCCAGTCCCCTCAGCATCTTTGTAGCCTCTGCTGGACTCCCTCCAGTAGATCCTTGTCTCTCTTGAACTAGGGAGCCCAGAACTGGACACAATACTCCAGCTGTGGCCTCACTAGGGCAGACTAGAGAGGGAGAAGAACCTCCCTTGACCTGCTGGTCACCCTCTTCTTAATACACCCTACATGGGCCAAGCTCATGGTGAACTTGTCCCCCAGGACTTCTAGGGTTCTTCCTGGAGCTGCTTTCCATCAGGTCCACTCCTCACCTGTACTGGTGCAGGGAGTAAGTCCTCCCCTATTGAAACACTGTCCAGTACACACATGCTCAAAATCACTTAGTGGTCAACCCCCCTGTATCAAAAGCAGTGAACTCTGCAGAGGTGTCAGAGGGGTGGTAGGAGTTCCCACACCCTACCCATACAGGGTTCAGCTCCTTAAGTCTTATACCAAGGGCATTCTAAAAAAATCCAAAGTGAAAAAAAACAAAAAACAAACCTACACCAAAAAAAAAACCCCCACTTGTGTCCAGGAGCCTCCTTGAGGAACTGTGGTGAACTGGAGACATCTCCTGGCCATGGCATGAATCAACACTGCTGAAAAGTAATACACCACCTCGTGAGTTTTGGGCCATCAGCACATTACAGGCACAGACACTCTTGTCTGGGTGCAGTGCACCCCACACTCCGAGCTGCACCCACAGCCAGTTAAACTCGACAGCACTTAACCTCTGCTCACTGACAATTTTAACAGGTTAATTCAACTTAATCTCAAGGTCATTTGTCAGAATGAAAAATAAAAAGGATTTTTTTTTTCTTCTATTGGACTAAAAAGTGCTTATTGTAAATCACATCATCTCACTTCCCCATCCTGCAGATGCTGGAACATCACCTCAGAGCAGAACCCAGCTTGCCCCCCTCTGCCAGCCACCAGCTGTGCATTACAGGCCACATCCAAAAGAGAGGAGCTGGGGTACCTCTGCCCTGCCACTAGAACTGACACACATTATATTGAGGTAGGGGATCAGGCTTGGTTAGACAAAGATATACCCACCTGAAATAGTTTTACACATTATCCAGTTTTCTGGAACATTTGGGGGGATTAGACACTTTCCTGTAATTTCTAGAATTAGATGCTAGATTATCCCCCTGGACTGTGCACTGGGGGAGGCCGACCCTCAAATTCTGGGCTCAGTTTTGGGCCCCTCACTCCCAGAAGGACATTGAGGGGCTGAAGTGTGTCCAGAGAAGGGCAACAGAGCTGAGGATGGGTCTAGAGCACAAGTCTGGTGAGGAGCGGCTGAAGGACCTGGTCTTGTTCAGCCCGGAGAAAAGGAGGCTCAGGGGAGACCTTCCTTGTTCTCCTTAACTCCCTCACAGGAAGTTGGAGACAGGTGGATTTTGGCTCTTCTCCAAAGTGACAGGACAAGAGGGAGGTTTAGGTTGGACACGATGAACTATTTCTTCCCCACAGGGGTTGTCAAGGTCTGTCCCAGGCTGCCCAGGGCAGTGGTGGAGTCCCCATCCTTGGAGGGCTTTCAAAGCTGTGGAGATGTGGTGCTGAGGGACGTGGTTTAGTGGTGCCCTGGCAGTGCTGGGGGAACGGTTGTACTTGATGGTCTTAAAGGTCTCTTCCAACCAAAACAATCCTATGATTCTGCTCTAGACTCCAAATGACTGCTGCTAGGTTCATAAATGGAAGTAGCACAGTCCTGAAGATGCAGAGATCACCACAGTTCCCCCAGTTCAGCAGTTTTATTAGCAAACACACAAAATCTAGGGGTTAATGACACCTGATAAAATCACTAAAGCAAACGGAACATAAAGCTCTTTGCTTGCCAAAAAGCACCCAACTACTTCTGCCTGTTAAAAAAAAAAAAAGCCAAGGCAAGCAAATCTGAAATAATTTGCACTGCTCGCTCTCTCCCTCCCCCCTCATAAGCTGCCCTATTCTTGTAGGTTGGGTCATGACAACTGGTCTGCTTGTTACAATAATCTTTTTGACATGTTTGGTAACTACCTTCCCACACAACACAGCCTAACTTCCTCCTTCCTCTGATCTTACCATGGTTCTCTTTGGTGGTGTGAAGATTAAAGCTTATCCAATTAGCCACCCACTGCCTCCGCCAAGTTAATCACGTAAATCTTTGAAACCGTCACAGAGCAGTGGACTGTGCGGATCGCTTTTGATTCTAGGAGCAGATTTAACTAATTACGAGGCTTAGCAATGCACCCAAGTATAAAAGGTGATGGGGTTTAAAATCAGGGAGCTATGTCACTGCTTAACAAGGGAGGGCTTATCTTCCAGGAGGCATTGTTTCACTGGTAATTCTTAGAAAACTTCCCAAGTAACTTAGATTAGTCAACCAGCACTTACTTTAGACCAAGGCCACACATCAAGGCTTACGGCTTTACAAGACTGATCAGCAAGACTGAATTTTAAACAAAACCTGGGTCATATGACAATTGGTTAGATGATCACTTGAACATTCCCTTAACGATACAGTTCTACAGTGGGGTTCTTTGAAGTGCCCAGGGCACCTCAGCTTGGCTTCACAGGTCACCCTCTGAGGCGATGGGGAAGCAGCAGGGGTATTCTCTCACGATTCAACAGCTCACACTGGCTGATACTGTATTTTAGGAAGCTCCAATCTAGTAAATAAAACAAGTATCATTTTAGTGTACAAAGCAAAAGATGTCTCCCTCCCAAAAACCCAGGAGGAGCCTCATGAGCACAAGCACTTCCAAATCCCCTCCAGGTACCTTCCCCAGTGGAGACATTCCCACAAGACCTGCTCCTGACAGGGCAGCATTCCCTGCAGTTAGTCAAGGATCTCACTGGCTCCACCACCACACAAACCAAGAGCAGCACATTTTATGGTCAAGGAAATGCTCTTGACACCATTTACCTGTGGCTGGGTTAACTGGTCCTGCTGGCATCAATGACTGGGAGCTGCATCAGCCAGCTGCCACATTGGATGCCGTACAGCTGATTTCCAGAGCACAGCTACATTGCAGCACCTCCAGGACCACTAATCCCTGACCATGACACCAACACGGAAGCTTTGCACCGCAGACCGAGCAGCAAGCAAGCAGCTCCCAAGTACCGCGTGTTCATCCAGCGCAGCAGGTGCCCGCAGAGGAATGGCACAAGGAGAGCAGCAAGCTGGAAGCGCGTCCACACAGCTTCCACTGCCACCTTTACCCACGAATAACATGTCCACTCAAAATGCTGAGTATCTGGGTGGTGGGTCTGGGGCAAGGAACTATACAGAGGAGATGCCCCTTCCCCAGGGTAAGTATCCCCAGGGAATGTCACCTTTATAACAACATTTACACTCACATTTTATTTCACAGCAGTCTCACCTCAAACCCTCAAAATACACACTGCAATAAACATTTCCAGTAAACATTAATCCTGCTATCAATATTACCATCCTCTTTCTACATCACCCCTCATGTTCTATGCAAGACTGGACATAGTGCAATACTAAATAAATTCTAAAACAGCTTATACAGTCCTCATGGAAACCATCTCACCTCTACAGCCCACCCGCACTCCTCAGGAATGAGAGGATTTTAACAATTCTTTCTAGAAAGAAGCTTCTTCTTGTATAATTACCCACAGAGAAAAGGGGAAGGGACAAATCTACTCCCATGAGACTGTTTGTCCTGTTCACAAAATGCTCAACAACTTCATCACCCATCGCTGGCCCCTCTGCGCCCAAGGCAATGGACTCCCCCTCTGGGCTGCTCTCAGAACACACCTGACCCTTTGCTGTCTGTGCTGGTGGCCGAGTTTGTCTGACTATAAGCCACAGGACCAGGAGCCTCCAAGCAGGTCTCAGCTTGGTGTTTCTTCTCACTAGAACCAGCATGCCCAGGCCAGAACCACACAGTGATGCTGCTGGTACAGAAACAACACAGGATAGGAAACTAAAGGTAGTTTTGAGCAAATTTAGGAGGTGAAATACAAAGCCCAGAGCTCAGCCCTGAATGCTGCTCTCCTGCTGACTTTCTTTCCTGAGGCTAGTAAGTCACAAGGTTTAGGGACAGGCACAATTTGAAGGACAATGCCTAAAATTCTGGGGCTTGACTGACTGTTGTCTGTTGTGCTGAAGTGTCCTTTCTTTGCTATTTCTTATAAACATGAGTAGAATCAGAGAATCCCTTTGGTTGGAAAAGACCTTTAAGTTCACAGAATCATAGAATGGTTATGATTGGAAGGGGCCTTAAAGACCATCTACTTCTAAACCTCCTCCTACGGGTAGGGACACTTCCCACTACAGCAGGTTGCTCAAGGCCCCATCCAACCTGGATTTGAACACATCCAGCGATGGAGCATCCATAGCTCCCCTGACCAACCTGTTCCAGTGTCTCACCACCCTCAGAGTGAAGAATTTCCTTCTTATTTCCAGTCTAAATCTACCCTCTTCAAGATGGTCCAACCATTCACCCAGCACTGCCAGGTCACCATTAAACTCTATCCCTAAGCACCACATTTCCACAGCTTTAAAGCCCCTCCAGGGATGAGGAGTTTACCACAAAGACACATTAATCCTGGAAAATCCTGCCCCAACCCCTAGACTTGATCTAAAGACTCAGACTTTGTCAAACATGGGTTTCTGGATAGACAATCCATCTCTTCTTCCACCCTTTCCAATCATATCCCAGGCATGAGGCTAACCACTTCTGCTGCAGTCAGAAGGGTTTCCAACAGTTACTGGCAGGGAGGAAGGAAAGCAGGAAAAGTTTTAAAGGCACCTAAACAACTATTTTTAATCTTCTTTTCCAAAGAGCATTTGCTGAGCCAGCTTCACAAAAGCATTTAACCACCCAATGGTTTATCGATTAAAGTTGGGCACTCAAGCCCCATTTGGCATTAAGCAAAGTGACTGTTTGGTTGAAAACCAAAATACCTTACAGCTGTCAGAGAAGTATTTAAACAGAAAAAAAAATGGTAAAGCTAAAAATAATAATAAAAAAAAAAGCACAACCAAGAAAAAGAAGTCTTCTAAAACTTACCTAGGGCAGCTATTACTTATGGTGCTTTGTGTCCCACACCTATCAAAAACTTCCTGTATTTTTGAGAAATTCAAAAAGAAATCAAGAAAGGCATGCTAATTTATGTATTCACTGGTGATGGACATTTATTTCTACATACTGACTACCTGGTCAGACAAGAGGGGGAATATTCCCAATTCCTTTTGTCTCCACAAATGTTTAAAGACTCAGAGAAGTTTGATACATGATTTCCAGAAAGTCAACGTTTCTGGTTGCTTTTCCCACTTCTGCCTTTCAAAGGGTGTGAAATCATGAGGATTTCTGCTCCCCATTAACACATCTGTTATAACCACCTGCACAGATCTCTTTCCAAGGAGAAAGGAGGGGAGAAGATACTGAAAACGCCTATTGAAAACCAATTAAAGGAAATTTAACTGACCCTGCTCCAGTGGAGTCATGTAAACAGCACAACCTTTCCCCTGGAAAATTCCAGTTGCATCTTAATTAAGGCCGACAACGCCGGAAGGTAAGAGAATGCTCTCCCAGAGTAATGGAGCGTCCTGCCCCGTGTGCTGGCCCAAGTTGTCAGTTAGGATAAATACTAAGAGCATTAAAGCCACTGTACTTTGCCACCAGAAATAGCTTTACAGCAGTTTTCAGAGGCTGTAAAACTCACTGAATGGTGACCAAATATAAACGAAGATTAATTCTGGTGAAACCCTCACAGTTACAGGCCATGGGGACAATAAATATGTGATCAGTGGTGCAAGAAGGTTAATGAAAGGAATGACTGCTGGAAAGAAAAAGACTTCTGAAAATGTGTGCTGTCACATCGGCGATGGATTAGATACGGAAAGCCAACACAAAACCAGAGAAAAGTGTCACTGCTAGAACTTCATCAAACAACATGTGCTGATTTTTCTAATGTAGTGGGAAAAAGCTGACTCTCAGCCTCCAGACATGCTGAAGAGTGGCCTTGGCCACCCACTGAAATCCAAAGTAGGCTTGTTCCAGAGCTCTGCAACCATTTCAGAGAAACCCAGTGCTGTAAAGAGCAGCTTAACCCTACAAGAAGCTGCTATCCTCCATCCCTACGCACAACACGGCAGGCAGAGGAGACACGCTCCTTCCTGACAGCCCTACATGCAGGCCAGGCTCAGGCAGGAGAAAGGCTGGACTGACTGGCACAAGATTCAGGTCCTGCTTATACCACTGAAAACAAGACCCACAAGGGAGAGTATGGACGGGGTGTGAATTCACTAGGCAGAGAATAGTTGGCATAGTATTTATCCACTTTTGATTAAAGAAGTCAAAAGAGAACTATAAAACTTCAAGCCTTGCAACACTGGCAAATAAATATTGTCTCTGATGTTATCTTGTGCTAGAAAATACTGGTTTCCCTGATCACTTCTAATGCAGCTTGAAATTATCATGGGATTTTGATATTTTCCTCCAGTCTGTCTCAACCCCTTTATGCCAGGAAAGCTCTAGGTTGAATCCTCGTGCTGTCTCCTTCACAGCTGTAAGGTGCTAACACTGCCCTGACAGGCCCTCAGAAGATCTGGTCAGTTTATGGACTGCTCAGAGCAGGCAATGCACAAGAGCTGTCCCCATCATCAGTCCCCAAGAACATTTTGCCTACTTGCTATTTCCCATGTTTTGGTTGACTCAATGGTAGATGTAAAAGCCAGCACCAGTGCAGCAACTGGATTTATGCAGAAGAATCACAGAATGGTTTGGGTTGGAAGGGACCTTAAAGATCACCTAATTCCAACCTTCCTGACATGGGCAGGGACACTACCCACTAGACCAGCTTGCTCAAAGCCCCATCCAACCTGGCCTTGAACACTTCTACAACAATTAACAGTGGTGATCAATGTCTATATTTTACCATTGGCATCAGGTGTTGCACTGACAACGTCTGGTTATGCAAAGATGACAAAGTACAATATGAAATGTGCTTTTGGCCATTCCAAACGCCGTGAAAGAGAACAGCAAGTAGAAACCAACCTCTACACCACATCACTGAACAGCCCCTCACAAAACATGAATACAGAAAACTATCAGTTAAACTTTGAGTGTCTCTTAAACCTGCTCCAAGATACACAAAGTAAACAAGCTAGGGAAAAAAACGAAACACCTGATTTTGAACAGCTCTGATAGGACACAATGCTCACATTAGTACCCAGTTGATACCCAGCCTTGAGGAAAGTTCTCCTCCCCCTATATCCTGCCCTAGTGAGACCTCACCGGTAGCACTGCGTCCAGTTCTGGGCTCCCCAGTTCAAGAGGGACAGAGATCTGCTTAAGAGTCCAATGGAGGGCTACGAGGATTATTTAGGGCCTGGAACACCTGCCTTATGAGGAAAGGCTGAAAGACCTGGGGCTTTTTAGACTGGAGAGGAGAAGACTGAGAGGGGATCTAATTCAAGTCTATAAATACATGAGGGCTGGGCATCAAGAAGGCAGAGACAACCTCTTTTCACTTGTGCTCTGTGATAGGACAAGGTTGGACAATGGATTCAAGCTCAAGCACAGGAGGTTCCATCTCAACGTGAGGAAGAACTTCTTTACTGTAAAGGTTACAGAGCACTGAAACAGACTCTCCAGAGAGGCTGTGGAGTCTCCTTCTCTGGAGACTTTCAAGACCTGTCTGGATACATTTTTGAGTGATCTGCCCTAGTTTTGGTCCTGCTCTGGCAGGGGGGCTGGACTCGATGATCTTCAGAGGTCCCTTCCAACCCCTACCATTCTGTGATTCTGTAATTAACCATTCAACAGTTTCAAAGTGGTCTCTGTTTTTAAAAAGAGCCCAGTGTTGAAAAAAGCACATCAGCAAAAAGGCTCACAAGGAAGCCTGTGCCTTAGGCTGCATCACAGCTTCCTGTGCACCCACAGAACGGGTGTCTGCACCCAACGGCCACAGTTCACGTAAAACTTCCAAGAATGGACATTCACTTCTACAAAATAGGAGGCTTTAAATCAAAGCTTTACCAACTACAGTCTACACTCAAGGGTAATTCCAGTGACCATTCCATTTCATTCCACTTCTGTCCTGCAAAATGGTGCAGAAATGAAGATTACCTGAATCTGAAAAGGAAAAATTAGGAAGAGGAAATGCAAACTGGAATTTAGCCAGAATGGTAACTGTCACCCTGAGCAGTGTCAGTGACCCACATGGGATCAGGGGACAGGCAAGTCACACCCTGACAACTGGGCTTTCCATTTTATGCAAGAATGTTGGCTCATAGCTAATAAAGATCAAAGCACATCACCAGTGAATCATGAGGATGCTTCTGAAGCTGTTCCTCAATACACATGACTTTTATTTCTGACATACCACAATCCTACTCCTGTGCTAAGCTGGCAGATCTACCACCCATTTGCTTTCAGTGTAAGGAGGAAACAGTAGCTTCATTTTGTGGCCTGTAGCCTGGATAGTAGCTCAGGAACAAGGCTTATTTCTCGCTACCTCTTTTCTCCTCTCTCCTCCAGCAATTAATTCACTGAGCAGTTTAAACACACTGAAAGCAAAAGGAGTCTCAAAGAAAAATTAACTTTTCTAACAGACAGAGGCAGAAGGGACAGAACCTTGTTAGTAGAGCCTTTAGAGCATCTGTAGCACACGCAGAGGTTTAGGCTGATCCCAGGACAATCCCTCTAGATCAGTGGGGATGTCACACAGGGGGAAAGAGGAGTAACAGGAAGGAAGCAAGGGTGGGTTATGCTATTTGAGTGAGGAAAAGAAGGAGAAGTGTGATAAACTCACAGGAATCTCTCAATTCTGCTGCTCAGCAAGTGTTTTGAACTTGGTACTTTAGTGAGACATAAAAGCTCCTGGATGTAAAGCAGCTGCAAGGAGCTCCTCAGCAAGACACACACGCTTGCAGAAAGTGAAGCTACAGAAAAATAAATCCTCAAGGGCAGCAAATACTCATGAGAGCAATTCCATAGGGAAAGCTGGTGCTGACTGAAATTGGAAACAAATACAATTCGGAAAGCCATTAACAAAGCACTAAAAACAACCCACCCTTCCTTATTCCACTGCACACTGAGTCCACGGGACTGCAACACCTGCAGTCAAAGCTGCCTTTTTATGTTATTATATACAGAGAATAGATACGAGAAGTGCATCTGCAGTATTGTGTCCAGTTCTGGACTCCCCAGTTCAAAAGAGACAGGGAACTACTGGAGAGAGTCCAGCACAGGCTACAAAGATGCTGAGGGGACTGGAGTATCTCTGTGCTGAGAAAAAGCTGAGAGCCCTGGGGCTGTTTAGCTGAAAAGCAGCTCCAGGAAGAAGGACCTGGAAGTCCTAAGGGACAAGTTCACCATGTGGCCAAAAAGGTTTTTTGGGGTGCATTAAGAAGAGGGTGACCAGCAGGTCAAGGGAGGTTCTGCTCCCTCTTTACTCTGCCCTAGTGAGGCCACATCCAGAGTACTGTGTCCAGTTCTGGGCTCCCTAGTTCAAGGGAGACTGGAGAGAGTCTAGCAGAGGCTACAAAGATGCTGAGGGGACTGGAGCATCTCTGTGCCCAGGAAAGGCTGAGAGCCCTGGGGCTGTTTAGCTGGAGAAGACTGAGAAGGGATCTGATCAATGCTCATCAGTAGCTAAAAGGTAGGGGGCAAGAGGGTGGGACCAGTCTCTTGTCAATGGTGCCCAGTGACAGGATGAGGGGCAACAGGCACAAACTGGAACCCAGGAGGTTCCATCTGAACAGGAGGAAAAACTACTTTGCTGTGAGGGTGGCAGAGCCTGTCCCAGGCTGCCCAGAGAGGTTGTGGAGTCTCCTTCTCTGGAGAGATTCCAAACCTGCTTGGACAACACAATCCTGGGCCCCCTGCTCTGGGTGACCCTGTTGGAGCAGATGATCTCCAGAGGTCCCTTCCGACTCCCACATGCTGGGATTTTGTGATAAGGAGAGTACAACTTGCAGGCTATTAACCATAACTATTTTTCCCAACTCTGAAGGACACACCAAATTGGAAATTAAAATGCATTCCATTTGAAGGCCCCCGCTGACTGCTACACAATACAATCACTGGGGACTGTTTCAAGCTTAATCCCCATTCTGACAGTCTTCTTTCCAACAATCCACATAGATGTTTTATGGTGGCACCCATCAGTCCAACTCCAGTGACTGACTCCACTAAGTCTCTTAGTCAGCTATCACCTCTTCCAGACAACTCACCATTCCCGTGTCCTCTCTGCAGACATATACAACCCTGTCACTAAAAACAGAACGCTACTTCTAAGCAAATGAAGTTGCAGTTTGATAGATGTAGAGGTAAATGAGTTCAATGGGTGCCTTTAACATTCCCTTCAGACACGAAGCACAAATCGCCTGGTTCAGCTGAGGTGACAATGCCATACCTGATCACATCTGGTTCCGTGCCTTCATTCTGATATGACGCCTGAAGTTGTTTCTGTCGTGTGAGGAGGTCATCCATCAAATTCTGCCTTCTGTCTCCCTCCAGCTGTGTACTGATGCCTCTTGGTTAAGGACCAAACTTAAAAACACTGAAAAACTTATTTCAGTAAATAAAATAATACCTGTTATACATTCTTAAAATAAATCATCAAAATTAAGTAGAGGACCTATTTTAACTCAAGGAAGGGCTGTAACATCTAAGAGGAGGATAGGTCACATTTTTCTGAATGAAACCTGCTGTTACCCTAACTGTGTTTCTGAAGTATACAGATCTTACAGAAAACATTTCACACAGTGACCACAGAGAGATTTTCAGGTCATCACCTCCAAGTAACATGAGAACCGGAATGCTTTTTACTGCCAATTTATCCTAAGTATTAAGAAAAGCATTTTCCCCTCAAAAATCCAACATAATTCCTCTTTCATTTATTACTAAGACTTCCTTGCAGTTGATCTCCTCTACAACCCTGACAATGCACAGCAGCACCATACAGCTTCATTTCAGGGGAGGACAAGTCTTCTCAAAAGAGCTCCAGTTTACACCATTATGATCTAACTGGGGGATCCTCGAACAGAAGAGAGCTTTTAAACTCTGCAAGGTACTTCACATGTTATTTCCCTGGATGCTCATAACAAAGACCAGGTGAGTAGCTCCCAGCCAAGTGGCCAGGGAACCAAGAATTTACTTTGAGCATCTGTTTCCATTTGCAGTTCATCAGCAGAAGACTGACAGCCACTGATGCAGCAGCTCTGAAACACAAGATGCCCTTAAGTGCTGCAGCTTTGTCAGGGGACACATCTGCTTTTCTTTTTTTTTTTTTTTTTAATTAATTTTAGTGGCATTTTGAAGGACTACTAACACTCTCACAAGTACTGTTCAGTAGGTTACAAAATAGCTGAAATTATTTGTGTGTTTCCTGCCATAGCAGCAGTATTGAGCTGATCTCAAGACCTCACTGGACAGGGAAGTTCTACCCTTGGCCATCAGCACAGCACTCGTGACCTGTGCTCAGAAGGGATTTCTGCTGTCATAAGCTTGAAATGAAACAGTCATTCATTAAGTCAGATTGCTCCTGGCTATCTTTAGGAAGACCAATGTACTTCCTTGACTCATTAAGCCTGACTATCCCAGCACATGGAAGGAACAGCAGATCCAAGCCAGGCCACAAGGTAACAGTCCTAGAAGAAAAAACATGGTTTCTAAGGTGTATTTTAAAGCCTTTTGACATCACTCTGAAGATGCAGCACAATTGATCCTTAAGTCAGACCAAATCAGGGCTGCCACATGCCCACCCATGCTCTGAACAAGGCTTCATCCCTCCTTTTTTTGAGTGCTGATGCTCCTGCAGCCAGGAGAAAACAACCAACAAGAGAGTTCCCTGCTAGACAAGGGATGTCAGCTCACAAACCAGCTGCTGCACCAGCAGCATCATGCAGGGATGGCACGGGAAGGACAGTGGCAGCTCTGACATTATTCAGAACCTCTTGTTAAGATTCTCTCAGACACAGTGAAGCCCACCTCACGCCCACAAAACCAGAGGCACCTGAGCTCCCAGCCCTTCCTGTGCTACAGCTGCAAAGAACATACTGAAGAGCAGCTCATACAAAAAGTTCCAGTCACAAAGTCCTCTAAAACTGGAGCAAGGGAAAACCCCTCAATGCATGGCAGAGCAGTTACAGCATATTTTTCCATCCTCTCCCACAATACAGAAAGGTCAGCAAGTTGGTGTTTACACCGATACATTTGGTGTGTCGATACAGCCCGCAGCAGTAAGTCCTTCAGCTGATCGATCTTCTCTCTGAGATTCTGCAGCGACGATCTGATAACCACATTGAGCTGAAGGGGAAGAAAGAGGTATTTTTGGTCTGAGTTGTATTTGGATAAAATTTAATCCTACTACAGGCAGGTGACAATATATTTAACTTCAGCTATAGCAAAGTGAGGGACTCCAGTCTAAACCCGGCAAGCCTGAGGCAGAGCCACAATGAGGGTGATGCAGTGAACTGGTCTGGACTGCTTACAAAACAACGAGATAAACAGTACTGGTTTCGCAAACACAATCCCAGTGCATTAGCACTGTTTAATATGGAGAGCTTTCTTTCAAGTCTTTATAAACACATTCCTTTATCTGGGCAAAACATTTCAGCACATTTTAATATTTTCCAGTGAGCTTTCCAGTTCTTTCCTCTGATCTTTAATGCAAACAGAGGCATCAGCTTCTTCTGCCACCAGGTTTCTTCCCCCATTAGAGGGAAGGTTGCTACAGGTTCAGACACTGTCCACTGAACTCTAGACTAAAAGCTGAAAAAGAAATTCAGATTTCCTCCTCCAGATTAAACATCCCAAAGAAATTCAGATTTCCTTCCCTTCCCTAGGGCTTGCAGGTGTCCTCTGCCCACCCCAGCTCTTCCCAAGTCAGGCTGATATTATCCTCTGGGTTTTTCCTCCTCAAATATTCTTTTCATTCCCGTTATGTAGAACACATTAGGAAAGAAACACTGTAACTGTAATTAGCTATGCAAGTCATCCTCATTAAGACTTTATGTGTTTCTCATTTTCATGGTATTAGCCACACTGTGGGTTTTAGTGGTTAGCAACCTCAGATGCTCTGTGTGATGAACCAGTAACAGAGAAAGAATATTTGCTTTGACCTTCACTCCTGCATTCCTGAAGACACAGCAGCAGCAGCCAGAAAGCAGCATGTCAGCGAGCGGTCACCGTACTGCAGGGATCCTGCCCACAGATAAACTGCAACTGGTACCTGCACAGGGGCAGAGCAGCAGATCCCGCCCAAATCCCCTGATCCCATCAGGAGTTTAAATCTCTCTGACTTGTTCTCAAACATGACCAAACACAACAGAAAGCAGATGCACCCACGCTGAGGCTGCATCAAGAGCCAAAATCCATCATCAGCCCCGATACTGCTGAGCACTGTGGCAGCATTTCCAAAGCTGGGGTGGGGTGTAAATGCTTCTAGGAAAGCTCAAGCCACTGCATCAGGGAATCAAGTCTCAAGTATTTTCATTTCCCATGTACCTATGTCCAGGAGGAAAATGCTGCATTTAACTGACCCAGAACAGCAAAGTAACATGTTTGAGGAAGTCAGTGAAAGGTAGAACAGAAAGCAATGTAGGAAAAAAAAAAAGGTAGAAAAAAGAAAAGAAAGAAACCAACAAACCCAGAGGAGTTTTAAGATCAGCTCACTAGAGCAGAGTTCACAAATGGTAAGTGCTGCCCTGAAATCTTTCCCTACGGGGGTTTTGTTGCTTTCTTTTCCATTTTAAATTTTATGCTCTATTTTTTGCTCAGCAATGAGCTTTTTTTTTTTTTATTAGGCCATGCTAATGGCAAAAATACTATAAAAACAAAAACTTGTTTACATTCTCCCTACCAGGCAAATACTGTACAAAGACTTTTTCTTCTATTAAAACATCCAGGAGTCACCAAATATCTGACCACTCAGCCGTGGATTTCTCAACATGCGTTTCTGTTATGAAAACAAGTCTCTCATTGTTGGAAACTTGTTTATAGTGCAATCAAACACTGCCAAATAATCATCTTTAACTGTTAATGGATTAAAGGGAAACTGCACTTGGAAAACACAGGGAATGGAACAAATGATTTTATGAAGAAAGAAGTCGACCATGTAATGTTTCCATAAAACACAACCTAGGAGAGTTATGGCAGAAGAAAGGCTTCAAATGACACGAATACAACAATTTGTTGGGGATTTTTGGAGCACGTCACAGATTGCAATGATGCAAAGAGAACTTTGTCCTCTATAAATACAGACGGATTAAGCAGCAATCTTTTTATTAGTCATCTATTGTTTGAGTGTATCTGCACAATTTCAAAAACTGCCTTATCCCAAAAGCAGGGAGTTTAATGCCTCGTCTAAACACTCCTTTCAATTCTACAGCTAGAGAAGCTGTTTCTCTCAAATCCCACTTCTTTGGGTCTTCTGAAACCTCTTTTCCATTCATACCAAATGGGAGTCCCTCATTAAAAGTCCCAATTACTGCACAAAGCCTACCCAGCTTCCTTCAACGTTTCTTCAAAGGCAACACTGCAAAACTGACATTTTATTTTAAAAGCTACCAGCAAAGAGACCAGCAGCAAGGATTTAGTGATGGCCCATCACATTACAACCCTGCGACAAAGAGGGGCAGGATCTCCAAAATAAATCAGTGGGTTTAATTATGCAAATTATTACAAAAGACTAACTCCAGGGCTCCCACATACTGTCATCTTAGGGTAGTCAAGGGACGATCCCTCAGGGGCATGAGCCAGCAGGCTCCCACGCTTCCTGAAGGAAAGGATGAAGCTTTAAATCCTAAAGAAAGCAGCCTCCTGAGAATCTCTTTATTTTATTTTGGTTTTGAAACAGGAAGTATGAAATAGCAGAACGCACAATATTCCTGGGTAAGCTCTAATTTCTGCTTCTTACTCATATTTAACTCTGATCTTATATTTTATTAGAAGTTCAGCTAAAAAAAAAAAAAAAAAAAATTTACTATTTCATTTGATTTACAGCCACTCCAGAAAGGAAGCAAGCCAGTCTTATGGGGAAAAAAAAAATACCGACTTGAGATTAATACTGAGAGGGGTACAGAGATGCTGGAACACATCCCAACATGGCTCAGATTCCAGGTCTCTGCAAACAGCTCTGTCCCCAGCAATGCCAGCCCTGCACAGCTGGCAGGACACGCCCAGTACTCCCACAGCTTCTCCTGTCTGTCCTCTTGCTCTAAACGCAACAATTATTGCGTACAGAAAAGATTCACTCCTGTTAAATCCAAGATTATTTTCGTTCATACTGAAAAGCTGCCATCAGTTTAAAAATTGTATACTTGTTTTCTTTACGAAAATCTTACAAAGTGTATCATTAATATACTGCCATTACATAGATCTTCTACTCTGCAGCAGTGCCCTGACAGAGAGTGGGCCGTGGGATGTCACCCGCAGCACTCTGGCCCATGTCACTCGGCCAGCACACCCTCCCAGGCAGCACCCACTTCCCTCTGCAGCTGGAGAGGAAGGAAATTCAGCACTTAACGCTTCCTAGACACAGCTGACACCAGCAAATTTAATACCTGATTAGGATTTAGATCAATTAAAAGCAAAATCTAGCTGAAAGAAACGCCACAGTGACAACCCCCCAAGCTGCTGGCAGACCAGTACCTTGGCTGAGCTCTCCCCGTTCCTCTGGTACCGGTTACGCTCCTGGATTTTCTCTGCGATCTCCTGGGCGATCTGACAAGCAGCATCGTACCGCGATAGCCTGCGGGGAAGGAGAGCCGCCCGCTGAGACCCCGGCTGCCCGGGGGCCTCCCGGCCCTTACACCGCGGTTCAGCCTCGCCTGGGGGAGAAACTACGTGCGCTCGACCACAGCAAGTGGAAAAGCCACAGCCGCGTCAATAACTGCTTTTTAGATTAACCTAAAAAGAGGCTTTTAAGGGAAAAAAACACCACCTATAAGGAAAGGGTCCCGTCTCTCCCCTCCGCATACCGGAGCGGCGGGCGGCCTAGTGGTGCGCAGCCCGGGGCCTTGCCCCACGGAGCCTGCCCCGGCCCCGGCCCCCTCACCCGGCTCTGCGGAGGCCGCCGCCGCTCGCCCCACACTGGGACACCGGTCCCGTGTTACCGGCGGCCCCTGGGACGGGCCAGGACTCCCGGGGAGGGGGTGGACGGTAGCGGCAGCGCGCCAAGCCCCGGGGAGCCACGCCCGAAGCCGCCGACCCGGCGCTCACCAGGGGTCCGGAGCCATCGCGCCTCTGCCGCCCGGAAGAAGCTGGAGCTTCCGGCCCGGTCAGCGGCGGACGGTGGCCGCCACGGGCCAAACCTTGCAGGGCGCAGACGCCGGGGCGGTGGAAGGGCATACGGGTGTGGCGACCTACTGGCCCAGGGTCGGAAGAGCAGGGTGCTGAGGTGTAGGGTGCAACTGCCCAGAGGGCTGTCTGCCCTGGTTACACCTCTCTGCAGCAAACCCTGACTGACTGACTTCCGGCCTCCCTACCTTCCTTCCTGCCTACCTGCCTTCATTCTTGCCTGCCTTCCTTCCTGCCTGCCACCCTTCTGGCCTACCGGCGACCTTCTTACTGGCCTGCCCGTTCACCTTCCTTCCTACCTGCCTGCCAGTTTTACTTCCTTTGTTCCTTGCTTCGTTCCTGCCTGCCTTTCTGCCTGCATTCTTGCCTACCTTCTTCCCGCTGGCCTGCCTGCCTTTCTCCCCTCCAGCCTTCCTGCCTGTCCGCCTTCCTGCCATCCTTCTTGCCTTGGTGCCTTCCTGCCTGTCTTCCTTCCCGACTGCCTCCCTTGCTCCTTTCCTTCTTTCTTTCCCCCCAGCCTGCCTTCCTTTCTGCCTGCCTCCCTGCTTTCCATCCTGCCTTCTTTCCTTCCTGCCCTCCTGCCTTCTTGTCTGCCTCCCTTCCTGCTGGTTTTCCTTCCTCCCTTCCTTCCTGCTTTCCTCCCTTCCTTCCTGCTTTCCTCCCTTTGTTCCTTTCTGCTTTTCTGCTTTCCTGCCTGCCTGCCTTGGTGCCTTCCCCCTTCCTTTGTTCCTGCCTGCCTTTCTGCCTTCTTTCTGCCGGCCCACCTGCCTTTTGGCCTTCCTGCCTGCCTTCCTGCCCGCCCACCTTCTTGCCTTCATCCTTTCCTGACATCCTTCTTGCCTTGGTGCCTTCCCACCCAACTGCCTCCTTTCCTTCTATCTTTCCTGCCTTCCTCTTTCCTTCCTTCATTACTTCCTTCTGTCCATCTTGCCGTCCTGCCTTCCTTCCTGCCATCCTTCCTTCCTTCCCACCCGCCTTCCTTCCTTCTTGCCTTCCTTCTCTCTCCTTCCTTCTTCATCCCTTCTTCCTCCATCTATCATCCATCCTGCTGTCTTCCTCTCTCCTTCGTCTCCTTCCTCTTTTTTTTCCACTTACCATCGCTTCCCCACACATGCCGAAGCAGCAGGTCACCTGATCCCTGCCCCACCCTGGGCTTCAGTTCCTCATGCTCAAGCGTCACTTTAAAACACCTTCCACGGTGCCACCTGCAGCCCCCCAACACCTCCCAGCCCACCACGAACTCTACCCCCAAGGCGGGGTTGTTCCCCCTGAGCAGGGCTGCTCCAGCCCCATGGCCCCAAGCCACCTTTTCTCCCTAGCTTTGCCTTTCACTTCCCATGGGCAGTCACCATTTCCCTTCTTCACACTCAGTCCCATTCTCTGTCCCTGCCTATCACCAGATGACAGTCACTGCCTCCACCTGCCCTCTCCTTACTATGCCAACATCCCCATGCCCCTCATCTCTGTCCCCCAACAGCAGCTGCAGGCACAGCCAGGCTGCCAGAAGCTGCCCTGACACTGAGCAGTGTTGACACTGTCAATATTTTGGCTGCAAAGGGCTCTGGATGTTCTCACTTTGGCAGCAACCTCTCCGAGACCCCAAAGCCTTTCCCACATCGCATCCTCTTTTTTTTTGGGTATGACTGGTGACACAAATCAATGGAGAAACAAACATTGGTACAGGTGCCTGAAAAGAAGTGGCAAGGTACCGATAGCAATGGTTTATTGCCCTCATAACATGGCCCCAGTAATAAGGCCCATCCTCATCAGCATGTTTACAGGCAGCTGCAACACCCACTGGGTTCCCGGTGGGTGCTCAGACCCAGCAGCAAAGCCCCTTGGCTGGGTCTGCAGTGGCTTTCAAGCAAGGAGCAAGAGGAGCCACCCATGCAATGGGGAGCAAGGCCATCAGAGCAAAGCCATCCCCTTGTTGGTCTGTGGAGGTGCTGAGCTCCCCCAGAGACCACCTCATGTCACATCTGCTCTCCCACACCATCTCAGCAAAGCTAGGGGACATGCTGGGACACATCCTGCTCCTGCTGTGGGACTGGGCTGTGGTGGAAAGGCTGAGACTGATGCTTTCAAGATGGGTGTTCAGGACTAAGGAGGACCCATGGACCAGAAGTGTCCTGGGCATAAAGTGAAGCAGCATGGGGGGCCTCAGGGAGCCCCACTGGCCCTGCAGCTCTGGCTGCAGGCTATGTCCCCAGGGTGACAGCTCTTCTCACCAGCCCACTTCTCACAACTGAATCGCATTGGCTCCTCTCACAGGCATGAAACATTTATGGCCTTCAGCCAAGTGGCTCATCCAGAGCTGGTGAGGCCTCTACATATTTAATTTTTTTGACATTAAAAAGGCAGGAAGCAATGATCTGTTTTGTGCCATCCCTAATTCACTTCCATCTTGCATCTCAGTGCAGAGCAGAGCAACTGTTGGGGAGCAGACAGGTGGGGGGGGGGGGTGGCAGGACCATTCGGAGCTGCTTTGGTCTGGCAAGGAGAGGCATCTGCTGTCCTAGAAAAAGCCAATGAGCAGAAGGCAGTTGACGAGGCCCTTTGGGGGTGTTCAGCCTGGAGAAGAGAAGGCTCTAGGGAGACCTTCTTTCAGCCTTTCACTGCTTAAAGTGGCCTGTCAGAAAGACGGGGACAGACATTTTGTAAGGGCCTGTTGGGACAGGTCAAGGGGTGATGGATTTAAACTAAAAGAGTAAGATTTAGACTGAAGAGAAGGAAGAAGTTTTTTTATGCTAAGGGTGGTAATACCCTAGCCCAGGTTGCCCAGAAAGGTGGTCGATGCGCCATCCCTGAAGACATTAGAGGTGAGGTTGGCCAGGGTTCAGAGCAACCTGCTGTATTTGCAGATGTCCCTGCTCACTGCAAGGGGTGTGGACTAGATGAGCTTGAAAGGTCACTTCCCACCTAAACAAGTCTGTGATTCTGTGAAAGGCAGCAGGACCTGCTGCTGCAATAGTCTGGGCAAAAGGGTCAGAGTTGAAGAGAGAATAAATGACCCCTCAGCATCAGGAACCAGAGCAGGGTGCAGTGTGAGAAACCCCAGGAGAAGAACTGGGGGCCATCACCTGCCCCTTCCGAGGTGCTGTGTGGAGCAAAGCCACCCACTGACTCCTGAGACAGGCTCTGGGTGCAGAGCAGAACCCTTCCCTGGGAACCAGCCCTTCACTTCACCTCAACCAGCACAGCACCCTGGCAGGCCCTTCTTTGGCACAGTCCCTCAATCCCAATTCCTCAGACCCCCAGCTTGACAGGAGCAAAGGGAGGAGGGGGATGACAGGACAGGCACGCTGCTCCCATCAGATTCTGGCCGGTAGTGTGCCCAGGTGGCCAAGAAGGTCACCAGCAACCCAGCCTGGATCAGTACTGGTGTGGCCAGCAGGACAAGGGCAGGGATTGTCCCCCTGGAGTGGGCACTGGGGACGCCACACCTTGAATCCTGGGTTCAGGTTTGGGGCCCTCACTCCAAGCCTGCTCCAGTTCCAGCCTGCTCCTGGAACTTTGAGCTCCAGGCAAGGGAGGAGAATTAGCCCTCAGGACTGCCTTCACTCCTTTCTTTT